>CM051235.1:365033506-365261006 GCA_027917425.1 Gastrophryne carolinensis | reverse complement strand
AGAAAGAGATGTAGTAAGAGAGAGAATCGAGCGAGAGTTTGAAAAAGGGAAAAAAATAAGGAAAAAGAAAGAAACAGAGAAAAAGGAAGCAGTACAGTACAAATAGAGAGAGTAAGCAAGAAAGGTGAAATATGCTAGAAAAAGAGAAAACAACAAGCAAAAAAGTGATGAAGAAAGAAGAAGAGCGAGAGAATGAGAGATGAAGTTAGTGCTAGAGCTTGCAAATTGCTGTGCAAGTGTGATTTAGAGGCTGATTCACTACTAACGCCAGGTATCGGCAGATGAGCATCTGTATAGCGGCGCTTAGAGCGACTGCTAGTAGATGAATGTGATGTGTGTTGGGTGCTCTAACAACAGCATAACGCAGCGCTGCAGAGAGCGACCGGTAGCACCAGCTCAGTATGACCGACTCTCGGCGCTCCACACCATATTTAACAAAGCACTAGACACACACAGCGTCGGCGCTCGGGGAGGCCGATTCATTAATAGCGCCAGGTAGCGACAGATGAGCGACAGTAGCGTTATTTTCACAGCGCCAGCTAGTAGTCGCTGTGCTTGGCCGTTGTTCGCTTGTTGACAGCGACTCAGTCAGTGTGCGGTAATGTTGAATACGGGGTGAGGAGTCGCTATTTGACAGGTTCCGCGCTGTATGGGAGCGCATGACAGCGAATGGCCAGAGAGAACGGCTCCCAGCATATTCATTAACAAATCACGCTCCAAAAATTCTCGCGCTGTGAAATGCATGTTTAAACCCCAGAGCGCTGGCGGCGATGGGTTAAAAGTAGTTTTTTAACCCCCAAACAACCATATTTTTTTATTTAAAAATTAAACAAGTTTTTATAAACATTTTGTAATATGAATACATTAATATCAGACCTGTAATATCAATTCTGCACAAATTTTTCTTTTTTTTTCCTTAAAAAAAATATCTAACATTGCCGAAGTGGTCACAGAATTTTTGCCGGTTAAAAAAAAAAAAAAAAACTCAATTAATTATGAATATTTAAAGATTGCTCCATTGAAATGCATTGGAGAGCGCCAGGTAGCGAGAGGTCATACCTGTCGCTGTGATGGGATTAGCAGCGGCGCTGTTCGTTGCAGTCGGCTACATGATGAATCCCGCGCTAGCCGCCGCTCTCGCCGGCGCTAGCCTCATTTAGCGTGATAAATGCGTGATTGTGTCCGCCGCCTGGCGTTCTGGAGTCGGTAGCCGCCGATAGCTGGCGCTACCTGGCGCTAGTCAGACACTACCTGGCGCTAGCCCTTGATGAATAAGGCCCAAAATCTGGTCACTATAGCATAGAGCACCAGACGCTGTGTGATCAAAGTCTGTTTTTGAACACATATACACCTGTAACAAACACTAACAAACACTGGGACAATAACACTTTGTAATGACAATTCTGCATAAAAATATAAATATAAAAGTATAAAAAATATAAAAAGTCAAAAAAGTTTATAAAAATGTTTGCAGCCAGGAGAGGTCACACATTGAGCAAAAAAAAAAAAATAGAGTCAAACATGCTGTTTAAACACAAGCAAATGAACGCCCATTGAAACGTATGGGAGAGCGACAGGTAATACCTGGAAGCTAGAGCACCGACGCTATACGCTGAGCCTCCTGTAATAATACATCAGACGTTACATGGCGCTGTTAGAGTTGCTCACCAGATTCGTTTTCATAAATGTGGTTTTGCCTACAGTACCCGGCGTTCACCAGACACTGCCTGCCGCTATGAGGCACTATCTGGCGCTATCCCTTATTAAATAACCCCCTAAGTTCTATAGCAAATTGCTCGCACACCACGATCATCCCAGAGTAAGAGTAGTCTTACAAAGAGATTGGAAAAGTGCAGAATGCAGAAAATGGAATGAAAAAAAGGATGCAGAAAAGGAAATAGCAGAAGAAAATAGCAAGCAGCTAGAGAAATAGCACAGAAGGAAGAACATATAGGAAATGATAAAATAGAGACAATAAATGGTGAACAAAGTAAAGAGGGGAAGAGAGATAAATGTTGTGTAGAGAGGGAAAGCAACAGAAAGAAAAGGCACAGAGGGGAAAAAACTGAAGAAAGGGGCCCAGTGAACCCCATAGGCTGCTGACAGTCACATGGAACACATGCCCTACAGAGGAGTACAGGCTGGATGAGTAGAATTTCGGGAGCTGTTCTCTTTATTGAAATGGAATCTGGATATATGGAGCAGGACTTGGAACAGGTTGGTAGATTGGAGGGCTGCAGAGCAGGGGGAGCTGATAAAAAGCAGACAGAGGGATCACAGCATAAATGAGGCGGATGATAGGAAGGAGGAGTTATTGTGCAGTGAAGCAACACACTATACAATGACACAAAAAAGGGTTAATAGGTGAAATTAGGAGAGAAAATAGTTCAGATGAGAGAATAGTGCAGATGAGGGAATACATATAAAGGACAATAATAGAAATGTTAAATGTGCAGAAGAAAAGGAGGGCTAATAGGCTGTGCAGTTGAGTGAAAATAGTTACTGTAATAAAAGGTAAGGGTTAATGTGCAGCGCAGGGGAAGAGATACAAGTGGAAGAGAAGAGGGGTAATATTTGGGGAAGCAGAAAAGAGGGGTTGTGGGCTGTACAGCAGAGAGGAAAGGGTTACTGTGATGCCCAGAATGTTAGAGGGACAGGTTTAACGTGCAGCAGGGATGCTCAGGCCAGGTGCCGGAAATATTCAGGGATACACTTGAAGTGAATGGATAAAAAGGTTAATGTGCAGGACAACAGAAAAGGGGGGTTAATAGGCTGCACAGTAGAGATATTACTGTGTTACACTGAGGCAGGAGATAATGTGCCAATCAATGCAGAGGGGGGATATATATGAAGGCGGGGGGTTAATGTGCACAACAGCAAAAAAGATGGTGGTTAATAGTCTTCACGGTAGAAAGAAAGTCATATGGTAAAGGTTAATGTGCAGAACAGAGAAGATGAAGGAATACAGGCGAAGGTGAAGAGAACAGGGGCTAATGTACAGGACAGCACAGATGAAGGAATAAAGGCAAAGTTGAAGAGAAGAAAGGGTAATGCGCTGAACAGCAGAAAAGGAAGGTTAGTAGGCTGTTACACAGCAATTCAGAAAAGAGGATACATATGGGGGGGGGGGGGGGGTTAATGTGCAGAACAGCGAAAAAAGATGGTTAATAGTCTGCATAGTGGAAAGAAAGCAAAATGGGTTAATGTGCAGAACAGTGAAGATGAAGGAATACAGGTGAAGGTGAAGAGAACAGGGGTTAATGTACAGAACAGCACAGATGAAGGAATACAGGCCAAGGTGAAGAAATGAAAGGGTTATGTGCGGAACAGCAGAAAAGGACTGTTAATTGGTTGCAGGGTTAATAGACTGTTACACAGCAGAAAGGTAAGGGTTAATGCACAGAGCAGTGTCGAGGAGGGGATACATATGAAGGACAATAAAAGAGATGGTTAATGTGCAGGGCAGTAGAAAAGAGAAGTTAATAGGTTGCAGCGTAGAGAGTAAAGAGTTACTTTGATAAACCGCATAAAGCTAAAGGTTAATGTGTAGCAGTGCAGAGGAGGGGATACATATGAAGGACAATAAAAGAGATGGTTAATGTGCAAGGCAGTAGAAAAGAGAAGTAAATAGGTTGCAGCGTAGAGAGTAAAGAGTTACTTTGATACACCGCATAAAGCTAAAGGTTAATGTGTAGCAGTGCAGAGGAGGGGATACATATGAAGGACAATAAAAGAGATGGTTAATGTGCAGGGCAGTAGAAAAGAGAGGTAAATAGGTTGCAGCGTAGAGAGTAAAGAGTTACTTTGATACACCGCATAAAGCTAAAGGTTAATGTGTAGCAGTGCAGAGGAGGGGATACATATGAAGGACAATAAAAGAGATGGTTAATGTGCAGGGCAGTAGAAAAGAGAAGTTAATAGGTTGCAGCGTAGAGAGTAAAGAGTTACTTTGATAAACCGCATAAAGCTAAAGGTTAATGTGTAGCAGTGCAGAGGAGGGAATACATATGAAGGACAATAAGAGAGATGGTTAATGTGCAGGGCAGTAGAAAAGAGAGGTTAATAGGTTGCAGCGTAGAGAGTAAAGAGTTACTTTGATACGCCGCATAAAGCTAAAGGTTAATGTGTAGCAGTGCAGAGGAGGGGATACATAGGAAGGACAATAAAAGAGATGGTTAATGTGCAGGGCAGTAGAAAAGAGAGGTAAATAGGTTGCAACGTAGAGAGTAAAGAGTTACTTTGATAGACCGCATAAAGCTAAAGGTTAATGTGTAGCAGTGCAGAGGAGGGGATACATATGAAGGACAATAAGAGAGATGGTTAATGTGCAGGGCAGTAGAAAAGAGAGGTAAATAGGTTGCAACGTAGAGAGTAAAGAGTTACTTTGATACACTGCATAAAGCTAAAGGGTAATGTGTAGCAGTGCAGAGGAGGGAATACATATGAAGGACAATAAGAGAGATGGTTAATGTGCAGGGCAGTAGAAAAGAGAGGTAAATAGGTTGCAACGTAGAGAGTAAAGAGTTACTTTGATAGACCGCATAAAGCTAAAGGTTAATGTGTAGCAGTGCAGAGGAGGGGATACATATGAAGGACAATAAGAGAGATGGTTAATGTGCAGGGCAGTAGAAAAGAGAGGTAAATAGGTTGCAACGTAGAGAGTAAAGAGTTACTTTGATACACTGCATAAAGCTAAAGGGTAATGTGTAGCAGTGCAGAGGAGGGAATACATATGAAGGACAATAAGAGAGATGGTTAATGTGCAGGGCAGTAGAAAAGAGAGGTTAATAGGTTGCAACGTAGAGAGTAAAGAGTTACTTTGATAGACCGCATAAAGCTAAAGGTTAATGTGTAGCAGTGCAGAGGAGGGGATACATATGAAGGACAATAAAAGAGATGGTTAATGTGCAGGGCAGTAGAAAAGAGAGGTAAATAGGTTGCAGCGTAGAGAGTAAAGAGTTACTTTGATACACTGCATAAAGCTAAAGGTTAATGTGTAGCAGTGCAGAGGAGGGGATACATAGGAAGGACAATAAAAGAGATGGTTAATGTGCAGGGCAGGGCAGAGGAAGGGGTACACAGGAAGAGTAAGAAAAAGGAGGGCTAACAGGTGGCAGTGTGGAAAGGAAAGCATAAAGGGTTAATGCACTGTCGAAGGAGCCAGTATAACAAGTAGTAGGGACAAGGGAGGAAGGGGTTAATGCGCAGAACAATTCAGAAGCATGCAGTCTGAGCAATGGCAAGATGCTAAAAGAAAGCAGAGCAACCAGGTGCAACAAGAGTAAATAGGGCGACACCTGCTGGCGACCACTGGAAATGCAACCGGTTTCATACTCATCCCTATCTGCACTGATCTAGTCACTAAAGTTAAGGTTTCATCTAAAACGAACTTAACAGTTTTTCTTCTGTGACCTTTGATGGCCTTGCAGAAATATAGATGCAGTATATCTGTATACTGTATACTGTATCTGTAACTGTATAGTTTATCTTATCACTAGGCAGGAGATAGGGTCAGGCTTCAGACACTGCAGTCATACAATCCCCAGTAAAGGGGGGAGACATCCATTAATCTGTAGCTTTCATGTATGTCATCCTAACTACCCTGTGCTTCTGTGATAGACCCTGCAAATAAAATGCAGGTCATGCTTCTGTTATTCAGCAAGCAGTGGGTTGGGGCAGGGACTGCAGTACAATAATCTGGGGGCAGGGTTAATTACATTCATTAGAATGAATTCTTACTATTTATTTCATTGTCAGGAGGCAGAACTGATAACAAGGACAGGTTTCTCTGCAAACACTGCAGCCCCATGTCTAGATGATTCTATATATTTATATCTATATGTAAGACTGTTGTTTCCCTATATGTATACCTCCCAACCTTTCATGGTGGGAAAGAGGGGCATTTGTTCAATTAAGCCACGCTCCCTCATTGATTGATGGATGGAAGATAGATTGTAACAGTTAAAACAATAAAACACTTTGAATTGGCAAATGAATTACTTATTGCTGCAGATCTGCATGTTACACCTCAAAGAGGGACAGAGGAGAACAACAGGGGATAGGGGGACATGGACTCAAAAGAGGGACAGGGATAGTTTGATGACACTGCTGAAACACAAAGGGAGACTTCTGCAGGGATACAGCAAAGAGCTGAGGCTGTGGATGGAATAGATTGAAGCCTGTGTGTTTATTGACATTCTGCGACTTAACAGCAGCATTCCACAAAGCAGAGATAATGGAGCGAACTAAAAACATACAAACTGCCAAAAAGCAAAACAAAAAACCCAACCCCCTGACGGTGATCATCATGAGACCAAGGCATCCCCCAAAAAAACATTTTTCATTTAAAGTGGACCAAAACGTGCAGAGATCGGCTAGATTCCCTCCCAACATGGCATCCAGATTGTTGTGTGAAACCCCCCAGGTCACCCAGAAACTCACCTTCTTTCCCAGTCCAATGGCACATGCGCAAGTAGCGGCCATATCCCCACTTTCCATTTAGCAGGGCACGTGCCCGTGCCAGGCATTTGTGAGTGGCCAGCCCGGGCACACTCCCTGTTAGAGGGTAGCGGGGGATGCCGCCACCAGCGTGCTCGGCTCTGCCTTAGACAAGGGGTGGGAGCAGATCTGAGCGTGCTGAACACGAGGCTGCGCATGCCTTAGGACCAGGTGAGTTTGTTCGGGCGACTTGGGGGTTTCACACAGCATGGCATCCTTGATTGGAGTGCCTCAGGGGCAAGGACCAAAACCCAGGATAGACAAAATCCTAGGTTTTGGTCCACCTTAAAGAAACCTGTCATGTGAGAGATATGTAGTGGCTATTGCATGCTACTCACTATAAGGGAACCAACTAGGAATAGAATACTTACCCGACTGTGCTCCTGACAGCCCCAAGCACTCTCTGTTTTTCCCTGGCTGATGACACGGGGCATGTGCAGTTTTAATGCTCAGCCATTGCAGAGTAAACTCCCTGCTGAGGCTCCTCACTGTCCTGGTTCCTACTTTTTTTTTCAGTCATTGTGAACTCCCTAGGAGATGATGAAGCTTAATGGGGTAAGCTGTCTACCTTGCGTTAAATATATAAAGTCTTCACCCCCAGGTTTTTTGTCATGTAGAATCATTTCAGAATGTTTCCCACCATGAATGTAACCCATTATCTGTCCAATTCCATTGAAAACCAACTTGAAATCAGCTGTTCGAGATTTTCCTGACATTATCTTAGTTGCATTTTTAAAGCCATGGTCAGTAAACACATCAAGGGGATCTCATTGCTCAAAGGTATCGTTCAGGAGAAGGGTACAAAAACAGCTCCAAGGCATAAACTGGCACAACTGTGAAATGACCAAGAACTGTCCCTCAAAAACTGATGAAATGTCAAGATGGAAACTGGTTCAGGAAGGTGCCAAGGGGCCTACAGCAACATTAAAGGAATTTCTGGCAAGTAAGGGATATCCAAGTCTGGCTATGTTTTGACACAATCTAGTCTGCCAGGCATGTGGGAAAGTGTGTTATGGTTTGATGAGGTTGAACCTTTTGGTCATAATACAAAAATGTACGTTTGGCACACTGCGCACCCCCAAATGAACCCCATACCCACAGTGAAGTATGGTGAAGTCAGGCAGAATTATGCTTTTGGGCTGTCTTTACAGCTATAACTGTGGCTTGAGTCAGGGATAAGGTAATTATGAACAGTTCCAAATATAGGCAATTTTGAAGATGAAGAAATACCAGCAGCAGCATGACAGCAACTTAAAGCATACCTTCATATCAACAACATAATGGTTTCACCTGAAGAAGATCAAAGCTTTGGAATGTGGCAGCCAAAGCCCAGACCTATATGCATTTTAAATTTTGGACCAAATCAACATCATGTTCACCGTTTGTTTGTTCAATTTTCATAATTTCTTCTTTAAAAAACATTCCAGTTTGTTTGTAATCTGAAACTAACTTTGCAACCTAACCAGATGAGTCAGACTCACAATAAATCTTGTAAGCTTTGCTTATTTCTGCTTGTCACTTATGGATCCTGGAATCCTGTGTCCACTCCTGAGATTGCTCTACACTGAGGTAATGTGTCTATGTTCTGAGCTAGACATTGAGATTCAGGAGTCTCTGTCTGAGTCCAAGACCATTGGGTTGATTCAAAGAAACATGTAACAGCTTGGATTTGGCTCACGATCATCCTATTTTTCACGTCCGCTCGTGCGTTCGTATGAACTTGCGAGTGATTCAATAAGCAAATACGTTTCTATCCTAAAAGATACGTCCGTTCGTATGATATCTCCCGAACTTGCCTCAGTCAGTTGGCAATCGTAAAAATCACGTTCATGTGCTCACCTGTTGCGGCGGCAGCCTGTTTTTTCTGCTGCTTCCATCGTCCACCTCTTCCAATTACTTGCGTTTGCCTCTGGTTTTCATTGGTTTTTGGCCTCTTAGATTCGTGCGTTCGTATGTTTATAAGATCTTGCGCATGCGCACCCTCAACCCGAAACTTACCTAAACCCCTTAGCGCTTGCATCCTTCTTCATTTCTCGGTCCCTCAAACTTACCTAAACCCCTTAGCGGCTGCATCCAACTTCATTTCTCGGTCCCTCAAACTTACCTAAACCCCTTAGCGCTTGCATCCAACTTCATTTCTCGGTCCCTCAAACTTACCTAAACCCCTTAGCGGCTGCATCCAACTTCATTTCTCGGTCCCTCAAACTTACCTAAACCCCTTAGCGGCTGCATCCCACTTCATTTCTCGGTCCCTCAAACTTACCTAAACCCCTTAGCGCTTGCATCCCACTTCATTTCTCGGTCCCTCAAACTTACCTAAACCCCTTAGCGGCTGCATCCCACTTCATTTCTCGGTCCCTCAAACTTACCTAAACCCCTTAGCGCTTGCATCCCACTTCATTTCTCGGTCCCTCAAACTTACCTAAACCCCTTAGCGGCTGCATCCCACTTCATTTCTCGGTCCCTCAAACTTACCTAAACCCCTTAGCGGCTGCATCCCACTTCATTTCTCGGTCCCTCAAACTTACCTAAACCCCTTAGCGCCTGCATCCCACTTCATTTCTCGGTCCCTCAAACTTACCTAAACCCCTTAGCGGCTGCATCCCACTTCATTTCTCGGTCTCTAAAACTTACCTAAACCCCTTAGCGGCTGCATCCCACTTCATTTCTCGGTCCCTCAAACTTACCTAAACCCCTTAGCGGCTGCATCCAACTTCATTTCTCGGTCCCTCAAACTTACCTAAACCCCTTAGCGCTTGCATCCCACTTCATTTCTCGGTCCCTCAAACTTACCTAAACCCCTTAGCGGCTGCATCCCACTTCATTTCTCGGTCCCTCAAACTTACCTAAACCCCTTAGCGGCTGCATCCAACTTCATTTCTCGGTCCCTCAAACTTACCTAAACCCCTTAGCGGCTGCATCCAACTTCATTTCTCGGTCCCTCAAACTTACCTAAACCCCTTAGCGCTTGCATCCCACTTCATTTCTCGGTCCCTCAAACTTACCTAAACCCCTTAGCGCTTGCATCCTTCTTCATTTCTCGGTCCCTAAAACTTACCTAAACCCCTTAGCGGCTGCATCCTTCTTCATTTCTCGGTCCCTCAAACTTACCTAAACCCCTTAGCGGCTGCATCCCACTTCATTTCTCGGTCCCTCAAACTTACCTAAAACCCTTAGCGGCTGCATCCAACTTCATTTCTCGGTCCCTCAAACTTACCTAAACCCCTTAGCGCTTGCATCCAACTTCATTTCTCGGTCTCTAAAACTTACCTAAACCCCTTAGCGCTTGCATCCAACTTCATTTCTCGGTCCCTCAAACTTACCTAAACCCCTTAGCGCCTGCATCCAACTTCATTTCTCGGTCCTTAAAACTTACCTAAACCTCTTAGCGCCTGCATCCAACTTCATTTCTCGGTCCCTCAAACTTACCTAAACCTCTTAGCGGCTGCATCCAACTTCATTTCTCGGTCCCTCAAACTTACCTAAACCTCTTAGCGCCTGCATCCAACTTCATTTCTCGGTCCCTAAAACTTACCTAAACCCCTTAGCGCTTGCATCCAACTTCATTTCTCGGTCCCTCAAACTTACCTAAACCCCTTAGCGCTTGCATCCAACTTCATTTCTCGGTCCCTCAAACTTACCTAAACCCCTTAGCGCTTGCATCCCACTTCATTTCTCGGTCCCTCAAACTTACCTAAACCCCTTAGCGGCTGCATCCCACTTCATTTCTCGGTCCCTCAAACTTACCTAAACCCCTTAGCGCTTGCATCCAACTTCATTTCTCGGTCCCTCAAACTTACCTAAACCCCTTAGCGCTTGCATCCCACTTCATTTCTCGGTCCCTCAAACTTACCTAAACCCCTTAGCGGCTGCATCCAACTTCATTTCTCGGTCCCTCAAACTTACCTAAACCCCGTAGCGGCTGCATCCAACTTCATTTCTCGGTCCCTCAAACTTACCTAAACCCCTTAGCGCTTGCATCCAACTTCATTTCTCGGTCCCTCAAACTTACCTAAACCCCGTAGCGGCTGCATCCAACTTCATTTCTCGGTCCCTCAAACTTACCTAAACCCCTTAGCGCTTGCATCCCACTTCATTTCTCGGTCCCTCAAACTTACCTAAACCCCTTAGCGCTTGCATCCAACTTCATTTCTCGGTCCCTCAAACTTACCTAAACCTCTTAGCGGCTGCATCCAACTTCATTTCTCGGTCTCTAAAACTTACCTAAACCCCTTAGCGCTTGCATCCTTCTTCATGTTGACGACCCTAAAACTTACCCAAACCACATAATGTACATATGTCTATATGTTTATAAGCGTGTTTTTTCTGTTTTGTGTAATTGTTTTTGGGTGCGCATATTATAAAAGACACATTTATGAAGGCTTCAAATATAATTTATTTAAATTATTTAGTTTTTTTTTATTTTTTGGTATTTTCAAACCTAGTAAAATGTTTTTTACTTTTTTTTCAAAACTTAGTAAAATTTTTGGTTTTCTTTTTTCCATAGTAAAATGTTTTTTTTTTTTTTTTTTCCAAACATAGTAAAATGTTTTTTTGTTTTTTTTACAAACATAGTAAAATGTTTTTTTTTTTTTTTTTTTTTTTTTTTTTCCAAACAGTAAAATTTTTGATTTTGATTTTTCCAAACATAGTAACATTTTTTTTTTTTTTTTAAAAACATTAAAACGTTTCCAATAGATTAAAAAATGTTAACCGAGTTAACAAAAGTAGCCAGGACCAAGGGCACTAATCATCCTCCTCTTCTTCATCTGTTGGCCCCAACGTCGCCTGTATGGCCAGCAGCTCGGCCACCAACTCCTTCATTCTTTTTTTTTTTTCATGCACGGTTTTTGGGATAATCCCTGTAAGCAATAGAGAAATAAACATAAATAGGAGTCCCAGACCGGTTTGTATGCTGGAAATAGATTTGGGGTTAATCAAATACATGTAAATGCATGACATATGTCATTCTTCCAAGGGATACATTTAATGCATTTCCCACAGGTAAGTCTTTTAACTCCTGACACCGGACCTTCAACATTATTTAATGAAAACCAATAACTATTCCCAAATGATTCTGCACCAGATCAAAGTACATTTTGGAGGTTTTTGGATTACAGCGCCGCCATCTGGACTCTGAAGCATAACACTTAATGAGGAGTGGAGAGTTGGATAAAGTACAGGGGAGTAGGTTACAGTGGTGCGTTGGGAATCCAGAGCATAGCTGGGTTGAGGGAAAGGTCATCACTCACACAATGCATGGCAGCACCTTCCTTTTTTCAATCTGGATCCCATGCTGCCTGTAAATATTGCGCATTCCATATTCCCCAATATTGGTTTTGTTCAGTCTAATAACATGCATTAGATGGGTGAAGGGTGTTTTTCCATGTTTAGAATCTGTAGGTACAGTGTGATGGCAAAGTCTATGGTTCTTAATACTAGTTAGGGTCCTCTTTAAGCTAACGAAGTGCCCACATGAAAGTGTGAACTACACATTGGCCACGCCTTTAGTTATGTGTGTGTGTTATTAGCTAAGCAAACATTAATATGAATAATGGCATGGAGACTTACGGAGTTGGTGGCCGACAGATGGCTGGTTGGGGCCAACAGGCTGCCCTTGGTCCTGGCTCTGCTGTGAAGAAGTCCCTGGAGAAACATGTGACATTTGGTTAGGACTTGTAGAGAGTCACTATTCCCAACATATCTGGCTCCCAGTCTGGCTGACATCACTCACCTTCGCCAGGATCTACTTCAAGCATCTCTGCTGCCTCCTCCTCCACTATCTCACCCGCTCCAGAAGCTTCTACAAATACATAATAAAGGATAACTTAGTTTTTGGCCTGCCATGTATATCTTTGTGCCTATACATGAAGAGTGACATACCAGAGCCTTCCCCATGCGTGGCCAGGTATGACTCCACGCCCACGCGCCTTGGCCCCTCCTCTGTGGTAAGGTCCAGGGGCTGGTCTGAGGAGGCCACAGAGGAGGGGTAGGTCCGTCGCCCGGGAGATCCACCACCTTCACTCACAGATGCAGAGTCATGCAGCACTGGTCGGCCTGTAGGTCTCCGGGTGCGGCGAATTCTGAAATCCATTTCCAACACTACCAAAGAAAAGTCATTATAAATAAAGGCATAACTTAGACATTTGGAACATATACCATGCAATTGCTTTGTACTTACTTGGGAAATGGATCCCAAAATACCTCCGCACCCGGGGCATGTGCAGACGTTTCAGGTCCGACCAATGCTGCATTATCTGGGTGTGAGTGAAGGTGGTGCTGGTCACACGGTGGATCTCGGCGATGATCTCCCGGGCGATGTCCCTTTTCTCGCACACATTGGGCGCGAAGTCATACCGGCGCTGAAGCATGATCTGAAAAACATAATGGACACAGAGCTTTTACTTTTACACACAGACCCATATGTGTTGCATCACAAGTTGAGAATTTAATGTCATTAACACACACATTTCGAGTGGCCGCCATTTTTGGGGAGTGCCTTAAAGAGGACGTTGACTGTGATTGACAGTCTGGTCTTATGTTATATGTATCACACACCATGTACATACAGATAATAGCCAACATCAAGAATCAGCCCACCTGCATCTATGGCATGTTAGGATGGTTTAAACATCCAAGATGTAGCCTAATGCTTAGGCTTTTGGACCACGTGTGTGGCTTCCCGTTGTGTTTTTATGGCTTAGGAAAACAGTGTTCCGCAAACATCCGCATCAAGGTCCGAGACAGGCCAGGTTTGACAGCTCGCCCCGCTACTCCACAGGTTAATTAACTGTTGCTAAGCCGGAGCAATTGGCCGAATTAGGACATCAGCATAG
The DNA here is from genome assembly GCA_027917425.1 of Gastrophryne carolinensis. NCBI lineage: Eukaryota > Metazoa > Chordata > Amphibia > Anura > Microhylidae > Gastrophryne > Gastrophryne carolinensis. Next base: position 365,247,672 of record CM051235.1, on the reverse strand, counting down.
ACAGTTGAAAACGTGGCCAGGCTCGGCCCTTGAGGATGAAGTGTGAGGAGCCAGTGATTAAACATTAAGAGACCCCAAACTAGTTCCCAACGCATCATTTACATTTAGGCCATCATTGACTATTCTATTAAAATGCACAGGCAGCCACTTACCAGCATGAGGATCTCTTCCTGTTGACGGGTGAAGATAGTGGGCGCCATCTTTAGGCTTCTTCCAGGCAGCAGATAAGTGAAACCCCAGCGGTTTCCTGGTTCCGCTCGAACGTACGTTCGTACGAGCGCGTAGTCGTGCGCATAGGCGTCACACGCTGGGCTCATTATTTAAAGGTCCCTGCACCCAAAGCTCATTCTCTTTGAGCATTTGTGTACGATGGCCCCAAAAAAGGCGATGAGCAAGCGACCCCAGGCAAGCAAGACCGCGGAGGGCCCCACAACAAGGTCCCAGCAAGCTGGCCGAAAACTGAGAGCCAAGACTCCCACCTCGGCCCCACCAAGGGACCCTGGACCCTCAGGTACCAAAAAAAGGGGCCCCAAGCCCCGTGCCCCTCCTGCAGCCAAAAAGCTGGCAACTGCAGCACCCACCACCTCTGCCCCCAGAACAGGCAGCACCAGTGAGCCCACACCGGCCATGCCTTCAAGTAGGGCAGTTCCGAAAGCCATGCCCCGCAGCAGGGCCCGAACCCCATCCAGGGCCCGAAGCACAGCCAGAGGGCGAAGAACCCAATCCAGGGCACGAAGCCCAGCCAGGGCCCGAACCCCATCCAGGGCCCGAACCCCATCCAGGCCCCGAAGCCCATCCAGAGGCCGCAGATCCCAAACCAGGGCCAGAAGCCCCTACAGGGCCCGCAGATCCCAAACCAGGGCCAGAAGCCCCTACAGGGCCCGCAGATCCCCAACCAGGGCCAGAAGCCCCTACAGGGCCCGCAGATCCCAATCCAGGGCCAGAAGCCCCTACAGGGCCCGCAGATCCCAATCCAGGGCCAGAAGCCCCGACAGGCCCAGAAGAACCCAATCCAGGGCCAGAAGCCCCTACACGGCCCGCAGATCCCAAACCAGGGCCAGAAGCCCCTACAGGGCCCGCAGATCCCAATCCAGGGCCAGAAGCCCCGACAGGCCCAGAAGAACCCAATCCAGGGCCAGAAGCCCCGACAGGGCCCGACGAACACAATCCAGGGCGAGAAGCCCCTACAGGGCCCGCAGATCCCAATCCAGGGCCAGAAGCCCCGACAGGCCCAGAAGAACCCAATCCAGGGCCAGAAGCCCCTACAGGCCCAGAAGAACCCAATCCAGGGCCAGAAGCCCCTACAGGGCCAGAAGAACCCAATCCAGGGCCAGAAACCCCTACAGGCCCAGAAGAACCCAATCCAGGGCCAGAAGCCCCTACAGGGCCAGAAGAACCCAATCCAGGGCCAGAAGCCCCTACAGGGCCCGACGAACCCAATCCAGGGCCAGAAGCCCCCGACCTGGCACCAGCCGGGAACAGAGCCCCCGACCTGGCACCAGCCGGGAACCTAGCCCCCCAAGAGGGCCCCGAATTGCCCCCATGACCACATCTACACCTGGAAGTTCGGTGGCCAGCCACGCAAGAACACCCAGTCCCTTGGCCAGTCCAGTCCAGTCATTGGGAAGCCACCAATCCGGCCATTCCCCTACCCAGCCCCAGGCCATAATGTCACCACATGTGTCTGCACACATGGAGGAGCAGCCAAGCCAACCATCTGGCCGCACATTGCGCCGCGGCCAGTTGAGTGGGAGATTCTCCCATGACCAAAATATGGCATTGGCTAGTGGCCTTACATTATACTATGACGAGCTATATGGGAGCAAATCCAAACACACCACCAAGCAGCGCAAGATGGAATTGTTTGAAACCATCCTCCGACAAGTAAATGCAGCGGGGGAAGAGAGGAAAGATGTGTCCCAAATTCAGAAGAAAATCTCTGATCTGAAGTATGCTGTACGGCAAAAAGAAATTAAAAGGCATAATTACAGGTAACTAAATGTTTACGCTAAATCTAATGTTTTGGATGTACTGTATGCACCTTTTCTGAGTACCAAACGATTTTCTCTTTTCAGCCTGCAAACTGGCGGTGGCTTTCCATCTAAATTGGAGTTTACCCCTGCTGAGGAGATTGTGCTTGGACTTCTCCATCCGGTCGCGGTCGGTGGACATGCTGGTCTAAGGGACACAGACTCACCGACCCGTACCCACGGTGAGTACTCTTAAATCTGCATGTTTGCCTGTTTGCTAAATAATCTACAGTTCACTAGTAACAAGCTAACGGGATGCCCCTATGGTTTGCCTTGCTTGGCCTCGCACTACTGTGGCTGTTTGTGTCCTCTTTTTGTCCCTGGGAATCACACATTTAGGCCCACAGCCATTATGGCAAAGTTCAAATGTCCAATTGTATTGTTAAAGTCATGAAGTTTCGCAAGATAAGTGAGATATTTTGAATCAATCACAAAACACACATCATTATGTATGGGTTGCCTTTTGGTTGTGTGAGTTGTGTTTGAGTTAACAATTTAATTAGCCACCCACAAACATATCTGACCTAGAGCAGCGAGACTCAACTGGCGGCCCGGGGTCCCAATGCGGACCTTGGCACCACATTCAAGGACCCCTGCCCAGACAGCCCTGCACTCAGTTACTTCTGTGTTGACGTGCTCAGAGCTGCCCCCTTGATCGGCGATGTAGTGGTTGTTCTCCTGCCCAATGTGATGGCTCCCTGAAACCTAGCATTGCAATATGAAGTACTGCACAGGAAGTGGCATTGCAAGGTACACAGTAACTTGGTAAATCTTTCTCTTGGCACAATCGTGTCCCGCTGCCCCTGCTCGGCCCCATCTGCCACAGTCCCCCCATGCCCCCCCCCCCACATAAGCCCCATACATTTGTAACAGATTGGCTCCATCCATCCCATCACCATCAATACGTTAACTCCCCCCTTTAGCCATCCAATCCCTGTCCCCTCAGCTCTGGCCCATCCAGCCCAGCAAGGGCAAGCAGCCTTTATTAGTTGGCACTTTGAAATCTCCAGCCCCTCCACCAGTGTCTTTATTTTTAACTAGACACCCCCTGCGTCAGCACCATGGCCAGACATTCACCTCTCACCACATACCTTTAAATGGGCGTTTCAAACAATTGTTTGAGTACCCCGGACCTAGCGAATGGTAGGCTAAATCCAAAAATGTGCCTTGAAAGTTGTATGCTGACTGGGTACACTTCATGACTTAGAACTGAGGTCACTTAGCAGTTTTTCATAGCCATTGCACCTATGTAAACTTGCGTGTGTTTGAACAAAGGTCACCATTGCTCTAGAGTTGAATAATATTACAAATAGAGCTATATTTGATTACCTATCCTAAAAAAGGTTATGTGTGTGTGTTTACGTGGTTTGTTTTTCTCTTCTTCAGCCCAGCATGATCCCTCAGCAAGGGTAAACTCACCCCCCAGTTTGGTTATGCCTACCAGGTCCGTACAGCATAGGAGCCCAGATCAGAGATTTTCTGTAAGTTAATTTAGTAGCATAAATACTAACAAGTGCTTAAGAATGTGTTAAACTGTTGAAATCCAAAATTTGGACGCAAACTTAGCCTTTTTTTTTTTATATGTCCCTACAGACCCGCACACTCATGGAAGAGATCCAGGACATGGAGGAAGATGATGATGTCTCCGTACAGGGCACGTCGGATGAACTCCCCCTGGGTCCCAATTTGGAACTGCTCCATAATGTTTCTCTGGCCAATCCTCAGCAGCAGAGTGAATCTCCATCCATTGTGCTTGCACATGGGGAGACTGACACTACAGTCCCCAGTGTTCACTCTGCTGCTGAGGATTTGCAAAGCAGGCCGGTTGCTGTTGAGGGTACGACACCACGCGGCAGGGCACGCCCAAGAGCCAGGGTAATTGTGCGGCGGACGCCATTACGCCGCCCCACAATTTCCCAGGGGAGGCAGAGTGCCCTGCTTCAATTATGGACCCAACAAAGGGACTCTTATGATGCCCAGCTCGTTACAGAGCGTGAGCAAAGGCATGCCGACATGGTGAACATCCATACCAGTCTACAGGGCATCCTCGCGGAGTTGCGTACCCTCAACAGCAACGTGGCCAATGCAAGTAATGGCATCCAGTCAGCCATGGCTGAGATGACCAATATGCAGAGAAACATTGTGGAGCAGTTTCAAATTCACAATGCTGCCATGGCCCAGGCTAGGTCCCATTCCCATGGACCTCCACCTGGACCTCCACCTGGGTATTATGGGCAGCCACCCTATTAAGCCATGGGTGTGTGGGACATCTTTTCTCTTAACCCCCACTGTATTTACTTGTCCTTTGAGGTTTCAAACAATCCATTTTGTGTTGCTCTGGCAGGTTGTGTTTTGTATTTGCTCCCATATAGCTCCTTAGAGTAATGCTTAAGGCCACTAGCCAATGCCATAGGTCTATGTGGAGTTTATCTGGCCACTTATGGCTTTACCTATGTATTTGGTTGGTGCTCCTCCTGTTTGCAGACACTTCCAGGTGTAGATGTGCTCGATGTTTTTTTTTAATGTTATCCATTTGTTACCACAGATGTATGTGGACTGATTTCTGTTAACCACTATAATTTTTCATTTTCAAAGTAAAACAAAAAATTCACTTCCAATACTTGTGGCGTTTTTAGTGGGAAGACATTTTTAACAGCTTGGGCTAAACCAGATAATTTTGGTTTGAAGAGGTGTAACAATGCAAAGCTAAAGCTAATGGAAACTACATGAAATACATTAGGCAACAATTAAGGTCTAAATGTTTTACTTAGAGGTAATGCCACATTACGGCAAAACAACATATGTCACAAAAAGGATAACACAGACATACAGAATGGTGAGACAGGGAAAAAAGTTAACTAAAATGCTGGCTGATCAGGTTGGCTCGAACAGATTGGCCAGACTCACTGGGGGGCCCCTCAAAATTCTCGACTTCATCCTCGACGGCTGAAGAGGGCAGGCTGTCCACATAACGTGGGACACGTTCCATGATGGCAAAATTGTGCAAAACAGCACATGCCATTATAATGTCGATCACTTTCTTGGGATCATATTGCAGGGCCCCCCCAGTATGGTCAAGGCAACGAAAACGTGTCTTCAGCAGACCAAAGGCCCTCTCCACAACAGCCCGGGTCTTGCGATGCGCACGGTTATACGCTTCCTGAGAGGCATCCTGGGGCCGCAGCACAGGCGTCATGAGCCAGGGTAGAAGTGGGTACCCGGAATCACCTTAAACAGAGAATTAAATGTAATCAAAATTAAAAAGGCAACACAACCAACACCAAAATTTTCACAGATATCATAATGATGTAAGGTAAAGTGTTCCCAAAAAAAAACACGGCACATTAGGGCCCCCAAAAATTGCACTAAGGTATAACCTAAATAAAAATGGCACTTCTATATACCAATTAATTAACAAACATCTGCACGGCCAAGGGTATTTGTATTTTACAGATATTTGTAGTTTTCAGACATGTTACAATTAGGATGCTGCTGAGGGCCTATCCACATTTCTCTGGAAACTACAATGTATGCAGTTTAAGTCCACTTTGACATTTAACGACCAATAGTACAAAAGGAGCCAAAGGTCAAAGATCCCTATCCACATTTCACAGGAAACTACAATGTATGCAGTTTAAGTCCACTTTGACATTTAACGACCAATAGTACCAAAGGAGCCAAATGTCAAAGATCCCTATCCACATTTCACAGGAAACTACAATGTATGCAGTTTAAGTCCACTTTGACATTTAAAGACCAATAGTACAAAAGGAGCCAAAGGTCAAAGATCCCTATCCACATTTCACTGGAAACTACAATGTATGCAGTTTAAGTCCACTTTGACATTTAAAGACCAATAGTACCAAAGGAGCCAAATGTCAAAGATCCCTATCCACATTTCACAGGAAACTACAATGTATGCAGTTTAAGTCCACTTTGACATTTAAAGACCAATAGTACAAAAGGAGCCAAAGGTCAAAGATCCCTATCCACATTTCACTGGAAACTACAATGTATGCAGTTTAAGTCCACTTTGACATTTAAAGACCAATAGTACAAAAGGAGCCAAAGGTCAAAGATCCTTGGGTATAAACTCCAAACCAATATATTTAGGCACAAGGAACTTACAGACATCCTAACTAAAGGGAAAACATTCTGAAGGCCACAGCGAGACAAGGATTTTTTGGGTAAGTTCCTAATATATGAGCCAAGAAAAAGGCAGTTGGACGCTTCTGTAAAGTTTTCCAAAACAAACATATCAACAAATACAAGATTAATGCCACATTTAATAACACACAAATAGGACACACTTACCAAGCAGCCATGCCCCCGAAAATTCACCTGCCTCAAATCTCCGAAACAACCCAGATCGCCGGAGGATATAGGAGTCGTGGGACGATCCGGGGTAGCCGGCAAGGACACTCATAAACCGCATATCCGGACCAACCACGGCCTGGACATTAAGGGAGTGTCCCATTTTACGATTCCTTAAGGAAAAAACATACAAAAAGGGTAATTGATATTTGACCCAAACTAATAAATTAACCACAAAACATGTCTGCACTCTATTGGGAAAGACTAATGAAAAGCCGAGATAAAGCAGCTACACAAATGAGGGATAAACAAATATGCTGCCGCAAAGGAAAACAGGTTACATGACACGTTGGGCAACATAATAACCAATCTCAATACCTATATATATACTCGTCGGCTGCCCTAGGTACGAGTGCCACATGTGTGCAGTCAATTGCACCAATAACGTTGGGCATGTCGGCCACATTATAAAAACCAAGCTTAATGGCGTTTCTGGCTGCCATATCATCTGGAAAAAAAATATATTTTTGAGTTATGGCAGCCATGCCTTCCAAAAATTTAGACAGTGCGCGGCTCAGCGTAGGCTGTGACATCCCCACAGAGAGGGCACCCAGCCTCTGGAACGAGCCGTTCGCCAAAAATTGCAGGCAGCCAAGCATCTTGGTCATACCTGAAATTGCATGCCCCTTCCTTGTGGTGCGGGCTAACCATGGCCGCAGCTCACTATATAATTTATGGAGGGAAGCGCGATTAAGCCTGGTCAGCTCGAACAGCTCAACATCATTCATGCTATCGATGTTCATGCGACGACGCAGGGGCAATCTGCTCTCAGACATCTCGATCAACTCAATGCCAAAAAGCATAAGCCCTTGATGTGCCACAAACTCGCTCCGCTCCATCCTACTCCCGAGGCCAAATAGCTGCCGGCAAACATTTCGTAAAGCAGCTCTTTAATGGGCTTCAAAACAATTAGCAATCACCTCTCTGAATTGGGCGCAAGCCCATGTGAAGGACGTAAAAAATAGGATCGGACGCAAATAATACGATTTGGACGGGAAAAACACACGAACTAACGCAAATTATACGATTCTCGTACGAAATGCGTATGTTCATATACGTCTATGCGCGAACGATCGTGCGAATACGAAATGGCCAAAAAAACAAGAAAAAATGACAAACACCCACCCAAACTTACGATTCTCGATACGAAATCACTTAACTTTTGCTCTTTGAATCGAGGGGCATGTGTCTGACATTCAGGTCCAGTGATCCATTTTGAGGTCCTGTTTGAAGTCCTATGTCATGTCGTACTAGGTCAAGTACTGAGGTCCAGTTTTCAGGATCTTTAGGTCCTACGTTCTCCTAGACCAACGCCTGTGTCTTAGAGGTCCAGCTTTGAGATACATAATTTCAAACTGAGGTCATATGACTGTCTTTCAGTCTGAGTTTTCCAGCCCAAGGCCTTTGTCTTGGTATGAGACCCTGTGTTCAGCTAGGATGTCAAGCTTTGAGGTCCATGGTTTCAGTCTTAGGTGTTCTATCTTCAAGATCCCGTGTGCGACTTTGAGCACCAGCGTTTCAGCCTGTGGTCATGTATGCAGACCTGTGTCTAAGCATATGGCTCTGGGCCCTGCTTTGAGGTCCAGTTTTCAATCCTTTAGGTTATGTGTTAGACTCCTAGGTTATGTCCTATGTTACAGCCTTAGGCTCTCAGAAACTGTGTCCAGCTTTAGGCTTTGAGATACAGCGTTTTATCCTGCAGTCCTGTAAATCAGTCTATGATCTTGTGTTCGGCTTTGAGGTCCAGCTTTCCAGTATAAGCAGGGCAATATTTATTATTAGGCATCTGTAGGCAAGTGGCTAGGGGCACGGCCGTATTTAGGGTTCATGCTGCCCTAGGTATTTTTAGTGCTTATGCCCCCCCCCCCCCCATTTATCCTAATATGCATACTTGTCTAAAAATACCCACCTATTCTTCAGGAATCACAGGAGCATCTGTGAAATGCGACCAGCCCAACGCCTTTCCAGTCCTGTTAACATTTCCCTTTTTAAAAAAAAATGTACAATTGAAAAATTCTCCCCTAGGCAAGTGCATACAGATGCCCAATGGTAAATACGGCCCTGCCTAGGAGCGCATGATCGCTAGGGGGTGCATTTATACATTGTAAAATTAATGTGAACAGTGCTAATGTTTCACAGTTTCGTCTTTTCGCCACTGGGGCAGTTATGCCACCAAGTCTTACACAGCCTACTACTTCTTCTTTTGTTTTTTTTAGACCAAGCTCTCTAAGGAAGTGTCCAAGACTAAACCTGGCTCCAAGTATAAGGATAAGAGTAGGAGATGCCTGATATGTGAAATCAAGCTACTAGATTCCTATAGGCATATTTGCAAGCCCTCTACTGATAAGGTCATGAGTAAGGAATGCCAGTCCAGCATGACAGATATGATGAGAGTTCCGAAGAATCATATTTCTTCTTCCTCTGAGAATCTTAGGACCCCACGGGAATTGGTTGGACATAAGGAGTTTGTTGGGCATCCCCTGGAACCCCTTTTTGTAGTGTGCGGGAGTCAGAGGTCTCTGATACCCCCCTTTATCAGGTGGATGAGGGCCCTTCCTCCTCTTACAAGGAGGGCCTTTGTTCAGGTTCTGATTCAGTTACATCAGTGAAATTTTTCCTCCAGAGGATTTACCATATCTCCTGCATATGGGTCATCTTTCTATGGGCATTGAGGATGTATCTAAACATGATGGGTTCTATCCTGATTTTGTTCCGGATTCCCCTATGACCTTTCTCATTCATAACTCAGTTAAGGAGGCTATCCTTAATGAGTGGAAGGATCCAGTTAAGAAGGCTTATAGACCAGGGGCTCTTAAGAGGCAATATCCGTTCATTGAGGAAGACTCACATATTTGGGATAAATGCCGCAAACTGGATGTCCCCTTTCTAAGGTCTCCACTGGGGTGGATTTAGCCTTTGAGGACTTTGGTATCCTCGAAGATCCTTTTTGTACAAGAAGATGGATTCTCTCTTGAAGAAAGCATGGCAGGCTGAATGTTGTACTCTCAAACCGATTCTTGCCTCTACTTGTGTTGCCAGGAATCTTAATTATTGGCTTCAGCAGCTTAAATCATGTCTCTTGAAGCAAACGGATATTAATGAAATTATGAAGGCTTTACCGATTCTCTTCTCAGCGGCCTCTTTTCTGTCTGATGTCATGGTGGAATCGGTGAGATTTTTGGTGCAGGACATGGCCCTCACCAATTCAGTGTGTAGAACTTTGTGGCTGCATACAGGGGATACAAGTTCAAAGTTGTGTCTGTGTTCCATGCCCTTTAACGGGGAATTCCTCTTTGGCACAGAACTAGAGAAGGTGTTAAACATGCCTGCTGACAGAAATAAGTCTTTTCCCACTAAGCGTAGGGATTTCAGGAATATAATTTTTTTTTCTAGTCAGTCCTCTTATAGACGGCCCTTTCTCAGCAAGGACTGATTTAGAGGGGCCCCTCCTACTTCTAGGAGAGGCAAGTTTAGACAATCCACTCTGTGCCTGGTTAAAACAATTCCACATTTGGTGGTAGACTCTACTGGATTGCCTCTTAATTTCCAGGGGAATAAGGAAGGTTTATCAATAGAATTCATGCACGTCCCTCCCAGAAACATCTCCTCTTCCAGGGGGTAGGGAGGAAAGACTGGACATTCGCAGCAGTCTAGATTCTATGTTGGATACGGGAGTGATTGTCCCGGTTCCCCACCACCAATGGGGGCGAGGGTTCTACTTGAGCATTTTTTTGGTAAAGAAGACCTCCAGAGGATTCCGCTTATCTCTCAATGTGACTAAGCTGAATCTGTCAGTAAGCTACAGATGCTTCGGCATGGAGTCCATCTTCTCTGTAAGGAATCTGCTCCAGCCTGGCTCCTTCATGGTCTCAATAGACCCGAAGGATGCCTACTGGCAGGTACTGATGAGCTTGTCGGCGCGAAGCTTTTTTGATATTTTCATTTAAGTTGGGGGACCAAATACTTCACTTCCAATTTGTATGCCTACTCTTCGGGCTGGCGTCAGCCAATGTTCTGGTGAAACCTCTAGCTGCACTAAGGCAGAAAGGAGTCGAGATCATAGCTTATCTAGACGACCTCCTCCTCTTTGCCCCAGATCGGGAGAGATTGCTCCAGGATCTGGAATTGGCAAAGCATTTTTTGCTACAATTGAGTAGGATCCTGAATTTCCTGAAAGTCCAGTCTAGTCCCATTACAGGTCAGGACTTACCTGGGGGTTTGAGGACAATACGTTCTTTCAGAAAATCTTTCTGCCTCAGTCAAAGATAAAGATCTTTTGGGAAGCCACTCTGTCCCCATGTTCCAGTCAGTCGATTCCGGTTTGTCAAGCTATGTGGGTCTATTCTAAACTATTCAGGAGGTCTCAGGAGTCCATAGACAGGATAATCAAAGTTCCAGATTTTGTGAAGAAATCTCTGAGTTGATGGCAAGGCAAGCACAGGTTTGTCAGTGGCCTATCCTGGTCGAACCCCCAAGGACATGGTAGTGACAAGGGATGCCAATTCATGGGGTTGGGGCATCCATTGTGGATTCGGACCATCCAAGGGAAATGGTCCAGAAGAATGATTATCTCCTCATTGAATCTCAGAGAATCGATAGCTGTGAAGGAGACATTGCTAGCCTTCTCTCCCCACCTGAAGGGTCATCAAGGGCCATCACGCATAAATCAGAACAGACAATGTGACATATCTGAATCATCAGGGAGGGATGAGATGATCCGTCCTACAACAAGCAGCAAATTAATTTCTGATCTGGGCAGAACTGAACCTTTTATCCCTATCAGCCATGCACCTGAAAGGTTGCCGAAATCAGGTGACAGATTTTTAATTTTCCCTTGATCCCTCCAATCAAGCTTTAGGAATAGACGCCCTGTCTCACCAGTGGCTTTTCAGTCTGGCTTACACTTTTCCTCCAGTTCAGGTCCTCCCTCAAGTTCTAAACAAAATATCCTGCCAATCAGCCAGGATTCTATTGCTGGCCCCATGGTGGCCAAAGTGACCATGGTTTTCAACTCTGAAGATGCTCTTGGCCCAAGAGCCTTGGGAACTCCTGGTGAGACCAGATCCTCTATCCCTGGGACCAGTACTTTGTCAGGATCAGCAGAAGTGGCGTCTGACACTTTGGACCCTGAGAGCGCAATGCTCCTGAAAAGGGTTTTTTCGGGGGAGGTAATCAAGACTGCTTTCCAGTAAAATGGAGGGGGCAAGGAAGATTTATTTGAAAATTTGTAAAATGTTTAACACCTGGAAGATGCGTAATCAAAGATCCCTTTCTAGTCTTCCAGTCGTATTTGATTTCCTTCAGGATCAGCATCAGTACCCTGAAGGTCCAATTAGCAACCCTTTTGTTTTTTCTTGAAAAGAGACTTTTATCTTTCGCGTTGGTCAGGCATTTTTTGCTAGCTGTTAGGCAGACTGGTCCGTTTGAGGTTAGTTCCTCAATGGGATCTCACCCGGGTCCTTAGAGCTCTGACCGCACCCCCCTTTTGAACCTCTGTCGAGCTCTCATATTATATTTCTTACACTGAAGGCTCTCTTTTTGGTGGCAATAACTTCAGTCAGCAGAATCAGTGATATCCAGGCTCTATCCTGCAGTCACTCCTTTCTTCAAGTTTTCCAGGATCGCATAATATTACAGGTAGATCCTTGATACCTTCCTAAGATCTCTACCAACTTTCATCGGACCCAAGAGATTATCCTTCCACCCGCGGGGATAGTGATCCCTCCACTGTTTCTGAAGATAAATCTTTGGAAGTCAGGGCCTGTTTGCTGGAATACCTTTGACAAACAAAGGATTGGAGGAAGGCTATAGCTTATTTGTTTCCTTCTCTGGTCACAGGAAGGGTCAGCGTGTTTCCATGGCAACATTGGCCCAATGGATGAAGAGCACTATCAGTGTTTTCGTAAGGACAGCATACAGGCTTCCCTCCCTCAGGCTACATTATTGCTATATGTTATCGTACTGTTTTTCAGAGCTCTTAAACTACTAGTGTCTGGAGGAGGAGCTAAAGCTTTTGTATTCTGGTGGTCATGTGTTCATACCTTGGGGTGTCGTTGTCCAAGGGTATGAGATCCAGTTCAAGCAGTTCAAGTCCTACGCCTTGCATTAAAGGGATTTTTGATGCAAAGGGTTAAAAAAATAAACAGCATCTTACCTTGCCAAGCGTCCCTCCAGGGTGGTGCCTCCTCTCAGCTCTGAGCCCTAAATGCTCAAGGAGCTAGTCCAGACCACACCCCCTCCGTAGTGATGGCTTGAATGGCACTCTCAGAGCTACCATTCAAGCCCATCCAATTGTTCCTTCTTCTTCTCCATCCAGCCTTCTCCTAGCAAGCGCTATTGCTCCCAGCACTGCCACACCCATTATGCTGATTACTTTGCATCATCACAGCATCAAGGGTCATGCCAATATGCTTTAGAAGAGAAATCATTGGGTTAAACTGTAAACCTTATTATATTTCAGAATTTTCTCTTTAATTTAAAAATGTAAAACAGTTTAGGACAGTGACAAATATAGCCTCACACAATGGTCTAATAATTGACTTTGCCTGCAATCACAAGATCCTACATCTCAGGGTGAGACAAGAGATAACCTTGATCTATGTTGTGCATCTGTTCCAGTCCTTGCTTCTGTTTTTTAACTGCCATAGTTGATGGTATTCCAATGTCCTCTAAAGGACACTTCTCATTGGCTGAGCATATGGAGCAAAAGGGCCAAACAGGCAGCTTTAACAACCATATGTCAGTAATAACTTTTCATTAGGGCATGTCCAAAAGCTTTTTTTATATGCTGAATTCAGGTGAATTTACAGAGCAAACCACCTTTTAAGGGATCATTTACTAAATTGACTTCTCCAACTTACTGATGATTTTTTTTAGAATATGTGCCATTTTAAAAAGCATTCAAGTTCATTTATTTCATATTTCTAACACTTGGGTTCTGAAAAGCAGTGTAAAAGGCTACGATGAGGTGGAGAAGTTCTCCACACTGTAGTAAAGACTATGCAATATATAAATTAGCCACTAGGTGTCAGGCTGCTGCATTTAGTTGGTCTTAGCACTACACTTGTGTATATAGATATATACGCCTTAGGCCTCTGTGATCAGGAGGGACATATTACAAGACCAATGGTTTGCAGAAAATCATTAGTCATTAATATGCTGAAATGGAATGGCTCAGGATCAGATTATTTTCCTCTATAGTAGCATTTCAATGTGATAAAAACATGTTTTAATCTACAGATCCAAACATCCAATCTGAAGGAGGGACAAATAAGCCTGACAGAGGGACAAGGGTTCAGAAGATGGACAATACTGATTAGGCTACTACGTCATTTTTTGGGGGTGGGGGGTTTAGGGGGAAATTTATACCCCCCTAAATTAATACCCAATGGCAATATAAACAATAATATTAATACCTTCTGTCGGGTTACCCCCTCTTCACTGGGGGGGGGGATCAGTGGAGCCTCCTAAGCCATCTGCTGGTGATCTTTAATAGTGAAAGAAGTGAGGAGTCATGGCACTGAAGCAGGTAAGTCAACACAAACAGGGCCAAAGTGAGTTTAAAGTGGACCAACACCCAGGATTTTGACTATCCTGGGTTTTGGTCCACTTCGGCGGGGCACCCCGATCGGGGGTGCCCCGCTGTGTGAAACCCCACCGAACCCCAAGAAAAACTCACCTCTCCCCGCTCCCACGTGAACGCCGCAGCCAATCCCCGCCAACGTCCAGGCGGGGATCAGGAACGTCCAAGCCGCTTCTGCCGCCGCCGCCTCCCGCGCGTCACTCTCGGCGCGCGCGCCCCCGCCGGCCATTCACAGAGGGCCGGCGCGGGCGCGCGCACGTCTGGAGGGGCGCGCGGGAGGCGGCGGCGGCGGAAGCGGCGGCGGATCAGGTAAGATGTTTTTGGGGTTTCTGGGGGGTTTCACCCCGCGGGACATCCCGATCTCGGATGTCCCGCGGGGTGGGAGGTGATCGGCCCGGGAATCTTATAGATTTCCGGGCCGATCACCCCTGGGTGTTGGTCCTCTTTAAAGTGAACCTCCATGATCCCTGAGACAGGGTCCTGGTCTACAGGTAAGACATTAAACTAACCTAATTAACAACCTTACACAATCAATTGACTCATTAAAAAGATACTTACATTTTCCTGGCAGAGCTCCATCTGATAGGGGACTGGAAACAGCTGCAATTGGAGACATTTCTCCAAGCTGTGCACAACTATTTCCAGTCCTCCAACATACAGAGCTCCTGTGGATCTCGAACTTTATAGCTATTCCAAATAAGAACCATTGGGAAGGGGGGATTGTTATTTTTGACCAGGCGAAGTACCATATTTTTCCCCCTATGAAATACACCTGTCCATAAGACGCACCTAGGATCTGGAGGAGGAACACATGCAAAAAAAATATTTTAAACCAAATGCTGTTCTAAAACAACCTATTACAGTCAGTGTGGCATCCCCCCCTCCCATTCTCCATAGACAGTGTGACACTCCCCCCCCCCCCCCATGCCATTCCTTATAGGCAGTGTGGCATTTCCCCCCGTCTCATAGGCAGTGTGGCATTCCCCCCTCCCATAGGCAGTGTGGCATTCCCCCCTCCCATAGGCAGTGTGGCATTCCCCCATTCCATTCCCCATAAGTGTGGCATTCCTCCTCTCATTTCCCATAGGTAGTGTGACATTACCCCTCTCATTCCCCATAAAGAGTAAGGCATTACCCCTCTCATTCCCCATAGGTAGCTTGACATTCCCCCCATTTCTTAGGCAGTGTGGAATTCTCCCCTCCCATTCCTATAGGCAGCGTGGCATTCCCCCATCCCATTCCCATATGCAGTGTGGCATTCCCCCATCCCATTCCCTATAGGCAGTTTAGCATCCCCCCATCCCATTCCCTATAGGCAGTGTGGCATTCCCCCATCCCATTCCCTATAGGCAGTGTGGCATTCCCCCATCCCATTCCCATATGCAGTGTGGCATTCCCCCATCCCATTCCCTATAGGCAGTGTGGCATTCCCCCCATCCCATTCCCTATAGGCAGTGTGGCATTCCCCCCATCCCATTCCCTATAGGCAGTGTGGCATTCCCCCCATCCCATTCCCCATAGGCAGTGTGGCATTCCCCCATCCCATTCCCTATAGGCAGTGTGGCATTCCCCCATCCCATTCCCATAGGCAGTGTGGCATTCCCCCATCCCATTCCCATATGCAGTGTGGCATTCCCCCATCCCATTCCCATAGGCAGTGTGGCATTCCCCCATCCCATTCCCATATGCAGTGTGGCATTCCCCCATCCCATTCCCATAGGCAGTGTGGCATTCCCCCATCCCATTCCCATAGGCAGTGTGACATTCCCCCATCCCATTCCCCATAGGCAGTGTGGCATTCCCCCATCCCATTCCCCATAGGCAGTGTGACATTCCCCCATCCCATTCCCCATAGGCAGTGTGGCATTCCCCCATCCCATTCCCCATAGGCAGTGTGACATTCCCCCATCCCATTCCCCATAGGCAGTGTGGCATTCCTCCATCCCATTCCCCATAGGCAGTGTGGCATTCCCCCATCCCATTCCCCATAGGCAGTGTGACATTCCCCCATCCCATTCCCCATAGGCAGTGTGACATTCCCCCATCCCATTCCCCATAGGCAGTGTGGCATTCCTCCATCCCATTCCCCATAGGCAGTGTGGCATTCCCCCATCCCATTCCCCATAGGCAGTGTGACATTCCCCCATCCCATTCCCTATAGGCAGTGTGGCATTCCCCCATCCCATTCCCATATGCAGTGTGGCACCCCCATCCCATTCCCATAGGCAGTGTGGCATTCCCCCATCCCATTCCCATAGGCAGTGTGGCATTCCCCCATCCCATTCCCTATAGGCAGTGTGGCATTCCCCCATCCCATTCCCATATGCAGTGTGGCATTCCCCCATCCCATTCCCATAGGCAGTGTGGCATTCCCCCATCCCATTCCCATAGGCAGTGTGGCATTCCCCCTCCCATTCCCATATGCAGTGTGGCATTCCCCCATCCCATTCCCTATAGGCAGTGTGGCATTCCCCCATCCCATTCCCATATGCAGTGTGGCATTCCCCCATCCCATTCCCATAGGCAGTGTGGCATTCCCCCTCCCATTCCCATAGGCAGTGTGGCATTCCCCCTCCCATTCCCATAGGCAGTGTGGCATTCCCCCTCCCATTCCCATAGGCAGTGTGGCATTCCCCCTCCCATTCCCATAGGCAGTGTGGCATTCCCCCTCCCATTCCCATATGCAGTGTGGCATTCCCCCATCCCATTCCCATAGGCAGTGTGGCATTCCCCCATCCCATTCCCATAGGCAGTGTGGCATTCCCCCATCCCATTCCCATAGGCAGTGTGGCATTCCCCCTCCCATTCCCATAGGCAGTGTGGCATTCCCCCCTCCCATTCCCATAGGCAGTGTGGCATTCCCCCTCCCATTCCCATAGGCAGTGTGGCATTCCCCCCTCCCATTCCCATAGGCAGTGTGGCATTCCCCCTCCCATTCCCATAGGCAGTGTGGCATTCCCCCTCCCATTCCCATAGGCAGTGTGGCATTCCCCCTCCCATTCCCATAGGCAGTGTGGCATTCCCCCTCCCATTCCCATAGGCAGTGTGGCATTCCCCCATCCCATTGCCCATAGGCAGTGTGGCATTCCCCCATCCCATTCCCCATAGGCAGTGTGGCATTCCCCCCATTCCCTATAGGCAGTGTGGCATTCCCCCATCCCATTCCCATATGCAGTGTGGCACCCCCCATCCCATTCCCATAGGCAGTGTGGCACCCCCCATCCCATTCCCATATGCAGTGTGGCACCCCCCATCCCATTCCCATAGGCAGTGTGGCATTCCCCCATCCCATTGCCCATAGGCAGTGTGGCATTCCCCCATCCCATTCCCATATGCAGTGTGGCACCCCCCATCCCATTCCCATAGGCAGTGTGGCATTCCCCCATCCCATTCCCCATAGGCAGTGTGGCATTCCCCCCATTCCCTATAGGCAGTGTGGCATTCCCCCATCCCATTCCCATATGCAGTGTGGCATTCCCCCATCCCATTCCCATATGCAGTGTGGCACCCCCCATCCCATTCCCATAGGCAGTGTGGCATTCCCCCATCCCATTGCCCATAGGCAGTGTGGCATTCCCCCATCCCATTCCCATATGCAGTGTGGCACCCCCCATCCCATTCCCATAGGCAGTGTGGCATTCCCCCATCCCATCCCATTCCCCATAGGCAGTGTGGCATTCCCCCCATTCCCTATAGGCAGTGTGGCATTCCCCCATCCCATTCCCATAGGCAGTGTGGCATTCCCCCATCCCATCCCATTCCCCATAGGCAGTGTGGCATTCCCCCCATTCCCTATAGGCAGTGTGGCATTCCCCCATCCCATTCCCATAGGCAGTGTGGCATTCCCCCATCCCATCCCATTCCCCATAGGCAGTGTGGCATTCCCCCCATTCCCTATAGGCAGTGTGGCATTCCCCCATCCCATTCCCATAGGCAGTGTGGCATTCCCCCATCCCATCCCATTCCCCATAGGCAGTGTGGCATTCCCCCCATTCCCTATAGGCAGTGTGGCATTCCCCCATCCCATTCCCATAGGCAGTGTGGCATTCCCCCATCCCATCCCATTCCCCATAGGCAGTGTGGCATTCCCCCCATTCCCTATAGGCAGTGTGGCATTCCCCCCTCCCATTCCCATATGCAGTGTGGCACCCCCCATCCCATTCCCCATATAGACAATGAGGCATTCCCTCCCCCATCCCCTTATTCAGTGTGGCATTCCTCCTTCTCATGTCCATAAGCAGTGTGGCAGAATCACCCGCAACCCCCAGAAAAAAAAAGGTATACTTACATGAGCCTCGCATCCGCGCCGTGGGCACCAGGATCCGTGTGCATCCGAGCACCCTGGAGGCCGCATCCCCTGCTACCCTTTACCAGGGAGCATACCCGCGACGGCCATTCACAAATGCCTGGCGCGGACACACTCCCTGCTAAAGGGATAGCGGGGATGCAGGGGGGTTTCACACAGTGGTGCACCCCCGCCGGAAGCGAGTATGCCTGCTCTGCAGTCTCATAGACTCCAGGGTGGGTTTTGGTCCACTTTAAAGCGGACCTTTACCCTGAATAAGAGTCTATCTTATATGTTTCCCACACCCTGTACATACAGATTGTTCACATTAAAAATCATCTACCTGCATCTACTGCATGTTATGAGCCTTTAAACATCCAAGATGGTGGCTCATGGAGCATCAGGCAGCCTGCAAACAGGAAGTGCCTTCTGACTGTGCTGCTCTGCATTCTGGGATTGCTGTCCTTTCCCTGACCCCAGCTCTGCTCTGTCCATGCAAAGCACAGCTATAACCCCATCCCCTGTACTTTATCCAGCCCTCCTCTCCTCAGTATGTGTGAAGCTTCTGAGGCAAGATGGCGTCGCCTGTATCCTAGAGTCCTGAACAGAGTTGCAGCCTGTTGGGGGAAAGAATAATGAGTAAGTGACTAAAAACATAAAATATATTAATTTTAGATGCTGGGGAATCGTTTTTTAAGAGTTTGGGCATTTCATTAAATCATGCTGAAGGTCCAGTTTAAATGAACACTGTCAACTATCTCCGCTCTGGCTTCCAGCACTACCACCGCCTATTGGGCCAAGCCAAATGTTTGTGTCAGCGCGCACTGACGCCCGTGAGGTGGTGGCAGTTCCGGAAGCCAGAGCTGGCACAGCGGACATCGGTCATTTACCCTGCCCATCTGCCCACTGCTTGCCCGGCCTGGTGGCTTTGAATTTTTTGTTTTTTTTACATTCACCCAATAAGATGCACTGACATCCACCACCCCCCCCCCCCCCCACACTTTTGGGGAATAACAGTGCATCTTACAGGGTGGAAAATACGGTATGTGCCTCTGAACTAAAGTAGATTTTGATTTCCCTACCTTTTGTAACTTTTCACATGGTAATCCTGATTCAGGATACCCCTGTATGGAAAACTCCACAGCTCTCTGGTTACTTACCTCGAGGCAGCAAACTTAGAAGGGGAGGCTCTCACACATATGCCAATTTGGGATGCCCCTGAAAATGGCCTGGCCCGACTATAGAGTTTTGGCCTGCTTTAAAGGCAGCATGGATGTGGGTCCACTTAAAGGGCCTCTGTAGGCAAAGGCAATTGTTAGACCATTGCATCAGGCTACATCTGGCACTGTCCTAAACTGTTTTCTGTTTTTAAATTGCAGAAAAATGTCAGAGATATTAAGGTTCACAGTTTCACATATTGTTTTTACTTCTGAAGCAAGCGGGCATGACTCTTGGCTCTGTCATGCATCATAATAATCATCATAATGGGTGGGGTCTATAAGAGGCATATATTTTGCTATTGTGTTATATATATATATATATATATATATATATATATATATATATATAAATATATATATTATATATTGCATTTTTCGCCCTAGAAGACGCACCTGCCAATAAGATGCACCTAGGATTTGGAGGAGGAAGATAAGAAAAAAATTCTGAACCAAATATTGTGCTCAAACAACCCCCCCCCCCCACCAAGAACCATTAAACCGGACCTTCACCATGATTTAATGAAAAGCCCAAACTCTTAGAAAACGGTTTCCCAGCATCTAAAATTAATATATTTTAAGTTTTTAGTCACTAACTTATTATTCTTTCCCCCATTGGGCTGAAACTCTGTTCAGGACTTTAGGATACGGGCGCCGCCATCTTGACTTGGAAGCATCACACTTACTGAGGAGAGGAGAGTGGGATAAGGTACAGGGGGGCGGGTTATAGCTGTGCTTTGCTCAGACAGAGCAGAGCTGGGGTCAGGAAAAGGTCAGCAGTCCCAGAATGCAGAGCAGCACAGTCAGGAGGCACTTCCTGTTTGCAGGCTGCCTGATAAGATGGCGGCTTCCATAAGCCGCCATCTTGGATGTTGAAAGGCTCATAACATGCAGTAGATGCAGGTAGAATGATTTTTAATGTGAGCAATCTGTATGTACAGGGTGTGGGAAACATATAAGATAGACTCTTATTCAGAGTGAAGGTCCGCTTTAAATAATAGGCGAGGTGCTTACGGGCAGAGTGGCATTCTCCCCCCACCCCTCTCATTCCCTGTAGATAGTGTGGCATTTGCCCCTCCTATTCCCCATAGGAAGTTATGATTTCCTATGGGGAATGATTTTGTTTTTACATTTAGCTGATAAGACGCACTGACATCCCCGGCTTTGGGGCAAAAGAGGTGCGTCTTATAGGGCGAAGAAAAATATGGTATTTATGTAGTAATTGTAATTGAAATGAATATATACTGTAAGCACATTTTTATATAACATACGGCGAACAATATATGGCAATAATATTTTATTATATGCATTTATAAATGATTACCAATGTTCTAATGCATTTGTTAGAATCAGTTTATACACACCAGTCCAATGATCAAGGTGCAGGTATTGTCTTACTCCAAATCACAACTACTGTACAACCACACAGGCAGCCACAGGTTATTCAGGTGCTAATTAGGTGAGACTGTGGTTGAAAAGCTAATTGGGGTCGCTGAGGCCGGCACTGAGGGTGAAAGGATGAGCAGGGGTGGAGAGGAGGGGGGGAAGGGGAGGGACAGGCTGATAGCTGAGAGGTATGATTAGTGGTTTACAGCAAAGGAATGCAGGGGATGTGCCACTTCTCTTTGCCTTGTTGCTAGTTCCAGGAGCAGTGGTGTGCTGACAAGAAGGGAAAGCACACCCAAAATATAGTGAGCTATTGAATGATTGTCTTTGCCTACATTGTCCCTTTAAGCACTGCATTGGCCAGCACAGTTTAACATTTGACCTGGTTATGGATGCTCCACAGTAGCGTATCTGAGCTACGTGGTCTCTGGCGCTAAAGTACGGGTGGGGCACTTAGTCACAGGTGATTCCAGGGACAGATGTTACTTGCAGCTCCGACACACCCGCGTAATCAAGAACCTCTGAAAGTCAAATATAATTTCTGGGCGTGATTAGGGTGATACGCTGAAAGCCTCTATTTGAGCAGAGATGAATAGAACCTTAAAGGAACCTTCAGCTTCTGCTCATTGAGAACATTCAGGACAACCAAAAGCTAATCACAATAGTTAGGGCAATCAGAGCTGCATTTTCATACACCCAGTGGTCAATCAGACAATAGTCCTTACACAGTCAACTATTATGCACATGTGCAATTCCTTTCTGGCCACACGCATTATGATATTGGTGATTGGAACAAAGGTATTCATCATAAAAAGTGCTTCCAGAAGTAGTTCTTGTAGATCCTATCTGTTTCTGACCTTCTGATCTTGCTCTTGACCTGTTTCAAATTGGGATGCCACTATGTGTGAACCCATCCAGGTCACCTGCAAAACTTACCTTTACTGTGGCTCCCATGGCGCTATTGTTTCCTGCAGCCACAGTCCAGACACTCCAAGTCATTCAGATTTGCCGGGGGCGGAACCGCTAATCTGGTGGGAAGGGCAGGTGGGGGGAAGATGGAGGGTTTTGGTCTACTCTGAAAACCTACGCTGTCTGCACTGACCTAGATTATAGGTTCTATGCTTCCTTTAAGGTTCTATGCATCCTTAAAGCTTTCAGATGTTTTCAGGTTCCTCATGGCTAGTGATGAGCAGATCCAACCCGCAAAGTTCGGATCTGTATTGAACTTTGCGGGTTCGAGTGCTTGGAGCTGAACACAGATTTCAAACAGAAATCTGTAATTGCACTCAGCATTCGCGCTGGCCCCTGAAGAATACTGGCTGCAAAGCTCTCTCTCCATTGGCCAAGCCAGGACACATGACCCCACCCGTATAGCAGACAGGGTCCGCATCTCTCAGTGCCATCTCGCAGTGCTGTTTTAGATAGGCAGAGATTCCTGCTGCAGCAGTTTAGGGACAAATAGCCTTTATTGTTTGAAAAACTGTCCTTTTCAGTGCAAACTATAGTCAGAGATAGCAGCTGGAGTGAGGGTAAAGTAGGTTTGGATTGGTGGTCATCACTACTACTGCACTAATAGCACTGGCTTGTCACTACTGGGGTCTGGGTGTCCCCTTATCTCTTATCGAGTTCTAAGTGCCTGGGTGATTGGGTGAACCCTTATGGCTAGCTCTAAAGCCTGTGGTAATAGTGTTCCCTTATACCAAACCTATCTGTAAAGACTGGGGTGAGAGTGTCCCCTTATATCAAACATATGTGTGTTCACTGGAGTGAGAGTGGCTTTCATCCTTGCCTTCTACATCTTCCTCTGATGCAAGCAAGTGCCTCCACCTCACCCCTTGCAAAATCTGCCAGGCAGACACAACCAGAAGCCACAGAGTCAAGTAATGCTCTATAATGACATGCCTGGCTGGGATACCATTGGCCATTTAACTGCACCTGCCTCAGTTGCAGGGCAAGAGCTTAAGGATGCCCAAGAGTTTCTGTAGGAGAATGACGTGGCCAGTGTACCATCTCAGGACACCCAGATAGATGATGATGAGGCTCAAGTGCCCATTGCTGCAGCTATCTGCAATGTTGAGGCTGAGAGGGTGGCTAGCAGGAAGAAGTGGGTGGAAGAGGATGCCAGGGAGGATGACAAGGTCATAGACCCTACGTGGACTGAAGGCCATCACCGTTCAGAGGAAGAGGTGGCGGTCCCACAGTCCCAGGCAGCCAGCAGAAGAAAAAGCCCGTTGCTGCTACTGCCCCCCCCGCACCCAGGGACTGAGCATGCCAATCTAACAAGCGTGGCATTTTTTCACACAGTTCACAATGGACAAGACAGAGGTCATTTGTAAGCTGTGCCAACAGTCTCTGAAGGGAGGGAAAGCTGCTAATCATCTCTGCACCTCGTGCATGACCAGGCATATGCAAACAAAACATGAGCTGCAGTGGCAGAACTACCAGAAAAACCTGAAAACACCTGATCTCAGACTGCAGCTCCACCTCCCCAACAACAATGCCACCTGTCTCCCCCCAAAGGGAGAATGTGGGAACGCCACCAGTACCAGTAGCAGCACCACCACCAAGCGAGTCCAAATCATCCCAGGGAAGCACTCAGCTTTCCATCCCTCAAACTTTGAAGAGAAAGCGGAAGTTGGGCTCATCTCACCCAGGTACACCATGGTATGGGAGGGGGGAATGCTATACTGCCTATATGGGAAATGCCACACTGCCTATGAGGAATGAGATGAGAGAATGCTACACTGCCTATGGGAATGGGAGGGGTGAATGCCACACTGTCTATGGGAATGGGATGGGGGAATGCTACACTGCCTATGGGAATGGGAGGGGTGAATGCCACACTGTCTATGGGAATGGGATGGGGGAATGCTACACTGCCTATGGGAATGGGAGGGGTGAATGCCACACTGTCTATGGGAATGGGATGGGGGAATGCTACACTGCCTATGGGAATGGGAGGGGTGAATGCCACACTGTCTATGGGAATGGGTGGGGGAAATGCCCACTGCTTATGGGGAATGGGCAGGAGAAATGCCACACTGCCTATGGGAATGGGGGTGAGGGAATGCCACACTGTCTATGGGGAATGGGAGGGGAGGAATGCCACACTGCCTATGGGGAATGGGAGGGGAGGAATGCCACACTGCATATGGGGAATGGGAGGGGAGGAATGCCACACTGCATATGGGGAATGGGAGGGGAGGAATGCCACACTGCCTATGGGGAATGGGATGAGGGAATGACACTCTGCCTATAGGAATGGGAGGGGTGAATGCCACACTGTCTATGTGGAATAGGATGGGAGGAATGCCATACTGCCTATGGGAATGGGATGGAGGAATGCCGCACTGCCTATGGGGAATGGGATGAGGGAATGACACTCTGCCTGTGGGGAATGGGAGGGGGAATGTCACACTGTCTATAGGGAATAGGATGGGGGAATGCCACACTGCCTATGGAAATGGGAGGGGTGAATGCCACACTGCCTATGGGAATGGGGGTGAGGGAATGCCACACTGCCTATGGGGAATGGGATGAGGGAATGACACTCTGCCTGTGGGGAATGGGAGGGGGAATGT
The DNA here is from genome assembly GCA_027917425.1 of Gastrophryne carolinensis. NCBI lineage: Eukaryota > Metazoa > Chordata > Amphibia > Anura > Microhylidae > Gastrophryne > Gastrophryne carolinensis. The sequence continues at coordinate 365,223,217 of CM051235.1, read as the reverse complement.
CACACTGTCTATAGGGAATAGGATGGGGGAATGCCGCACTGCCTATGGGGAATGGGATGAGGGAATGACACTCTGCCTGTGGGGAATGGGAGGGGGAATGTCACACTGTCTATAGGGAATAGGATGGGGGAATGCCACACTGCCTATGGAAATGGGAGGGGGAATGCCACACTGCATATGGGGAATGGGAGGGGGAATGTCACACTGTCTATAGGGAATAGGATGGGGGAATGCCACACTGCCTATGGAAATGGGAGGGGGAATGTCACACTGCCTATGGGAATGGGAGGGGGAATGCCACACTGTCTATGGGGAATGGGAGGAAGAATTCCACACTGCCTATAGGGAATTGGGGGGGGGGGGGGATGCCACCCTACCTGTAAGTTGAAGATTCTGTGCCTTACCTATTATTTGGTTCTTGGGGGGGGGGGGGGGTGTACGAATAAAAATAATATTTTATTTTTTTTATTTATATATGTATTTCTTTCATTTTTAGCTGATTTTTTGCAGGGAAATCACCCTGGTGTTGCCTTTGCCTTTCTGACAGGGATTTCTTTTAGATCTGATAGTTTAAACAAATAAAAAAAAGTCTTTTGATTTTGATTCAGCCTTGAAGTGAATCTCAATGTCAGATTTGTATGATTCTGATTCTGATACTTTTTCTTTCCAAAATTGGTTTGGACCCGAAACAAATTTGACGAGACATCGGCACAGGATTTCAGAAGATTTTTTCACCATTATTATCTACACAATGCTGGCATGAGTCACTATGGAGGGTTTAGTGGAACATTATATTGGTTTTACATGAGTTCTAGCCCCAGGAATGCATGGTGTTATGCACCATGACATCAGTGCACTCATCATTAGTTTGGAGATGAGTTTCTGCATGAGCTTTGGCAACACATTTGTAGAAGTAATGATGGGTATCACAAAGAGTCAAACCTGGAGCCATCAACGCCACATATCTGGAAGATGCTCTGCTATCCGTTGGGCTTAAAGCAAAAGATTTATTAGTGAAAACAGGGATTTGGGGACCAGAATTAATGAGCTCCATTTGTTTTGTAGAACAGGCGTCAACTTTATCCTTTTATGTTTGGAGAACAGATGTCAGCCTGTGCACTGTACTACCCAGAGGCCCCTGGCACGACAGCAGTTATAGAAGATGTCAAGAGGTGATGAATACAGATTCGGTATGTCATATAGCAATGTGTCCCTTTTTTGTTAAAAATTGTCAGGACAATCGAAACTGCCAACAATTGATTTCTAATCCCCAATTTGGGGAGCCATGTCATGCCTTTCCGTGTGTGGACGCTGTAACGTAGGTAAAGGATTGCGTAATGAAATGGTACTTCCAGAAGCAGATAGGTCCTGGAAGATCTTCTTCTAGCTCTAGCTTCTATCTTCCTAGCATTTGGTTCCTTGACCTTTAGTATATATTTGACCTATTTTTGGTCAGCTTCTCCACCTATGACCTGGAATGCTACAACTAGACCTGATTACAGCTTTTGGATTTATAATTCTTGCACCAACATTTACTTGTCTTACCATTTATGAACCTACACTGCCTGGACCCACCTAAGCCTGATTAACATGTGTGACGCTTTGCTTCCTGCTCCAGCTTTGGCTTGTCTTATCATTTATGAACCTACACACCCTGCACCAGCCTTAGCCAACCTAACAACTTGATTGCCGCTTGTGAACCTTCCAGGAGCAGACAGGTCCTGGAAGATCTCTGTCCCCTGGTTCCATGACCTTTAGTATATATTCAACCTATTTGAGCTTCTCCACCTACGACCTGGAATTCTACAACTAAACCAAATTAAATCTAAGCTGCCTGCCCTGACATCAGCCTGATAACTGCTTTTGAACTTTTAATGCATGCACCAACTTCTGCTTGTCTTACCATTTATGAACCTACACTGCATGCACCCACCTAAGCCTGATTAACATGTGTGACACTTTGCTGCCTGCTCCAGCTTTGGCTTGTCTTATCATTTATGAACCTACACACCCTGCACCAACCTAACAATTTGATTGCCGCTTGTGAACCTTCCAGGATCAGACAGGTGCTGGAAGATTTCATTAGCTCATTATCTGTCCTCCTAGCTTCTGGTTCCTTGACCTTTCCTATATTTGACCTGGCTTTTGACCTGAAATGCTACCAACTACAGATCAAAGCTGTTTGCCCTGACCTCAGCCTGGTTACCGCTTGCAACCCTAAGTGGTCTGCACCCACTTTGGTTTGTCTTAGTTGTTTTTGTTGTGGTTTTACATAAAATTGTATGTATGTGAGGTATATCAGAGCTGATAGAAGATGAATACCAATATACATTAAGATATTTGGAAGGAGATGAATAATTGGCAGTCATAATTATGTAAGTCTACGTTCACACCTGTCCGCTCACGCTTGCAGCCTGAATTTCGTTTTGCTTTCACATTTTTTTACCTGTGTTCTTATTTGCATTCTGTGTGTTAGAATATCCCAGTTTCAATGGTTGCGTTTGTGATCAGGACACAGAAGGTGCGTTATTCCCCTCTTTGCCGCACCGGACAGGGGTGAAAGGAGCCATAGAGTTGCCATTGATGGATATTTTTTTGCGGTAACGCTGCGTCTGCTTCGAACTCAGTAACGCATGTGGTAACAGACATGTGTAAACGAGGGTCAATAGTGAAATTCATATAAACAAAAATATTATTATATCAACTTCCTTTTACCCCATCATAAGGACATACATGGATGACACAAGTTTTTCTTTCTAAAGATGCTATAAAACCTCAACAGCAGCTTTACCGATTTCGACCTGTTACTTTCTCTGCGCCAAACTCAACCTGATTCCTGCCTGCACCGACTTCGACTGGTCTTTTTGTTTATGGTCTACTGTTGTGTTCAAAAACCAGCAAGCCCAACTAAGGAGAAACACAGGAACACACTATACTACCCAGCTCCATGAATCTACGAGATGTTTTGGTATTTGTGGAGGATGAACAGGGCTACAGGAGCACCTGTATTTACCTGGGAGAACAGATGCCTGGTTTAGGAGCAGGGCTCTACAAGAGGCACATCCAGGATTGGAGCTGGATTCAAGACAGACAGCTCTGGTTCTTGGGCAACGAAAGAGGCCAAAGTCATAAGTAGGCCACAAAGGTTCTTAGATGAGAAGGCCAGACCAAAGTGACAAACAGCCAGTGTAGGATTAGATTGAGCGTGAAGTCAGAGTCAAACTTTAGGGCAGACATACTCGCTCCCAAACGGGGTGCTATGCTGTGTGAAACCTCTCAGGTTGCCCGAAAACTCACTTAGGTTCCCGGTCCAATGGCGCATGCCTAAGCAGTGGCCGCATCGATGCAACCTCTTTAGCAGGACGCTTGCCCTCGCCAGGCATTTGTGAATGGCTGGCACGAGCACGCTCCCTGTCAAAGGGTAGCGGGGGATGCAGCCATCAGTGTGCTTGGATCCGCTTGAATTAGACAAGCTCCTGGACAAAGGGGCTTGAGCGGATCCGAACGCACTGATTGGACTAACGGGAAGAGGTGAGTTTGTTTAGGTGACCTGGGCGGTTTCACACAGCAAGGACCAGAACCCAGGATAGTCAAAATCCTGGCTTTTGGTCCACTTCTATGCCTTTCAACTGATAGATATGTTACTTCTCCTAGTGCAGGAGGAAGCTTGTAACATTTACATACAATGCAACAGAAACTAACTGCCAATTGTATCTAAATGTAACAAGTTTCTCCTGCACTAGAAGTAATATATTTAACAGTTGAGAGGCAGAGGAGTGTCATTAATGAAAATAAACACACAGCCCATGGCCAGAGCAGTTGGCAAATGATACCTGTCCTTTAAACTCACACTTCTGCATCTCTCCCTCACACTTTACAATGTAACAAGCAGGACAGAGTCTCTGCTGTTACATTGCAAAACCCCAGAGAGCTCCGTGCTGTGGCAGCTATACCATATGTAGCACAATCCTTTTATTACAATGTAAACCACTTACAGCGAATGCTACACAGCAAGCTTACATCTAGCACTAATGTGTGAGTCATCTCTGCGACAGAAAAATGACTCTGAAGAAATCTTATCTGTATCATACCAGGCTCTGTCTGGCACCTCACAGGGTTTCTCCTATTGTCAGTACAATATGTTATCCACTCTAAGCCTCTACAGGGCTATGCTGAGAACCACTACCTGGCCACGCAGCCAAGTCAATCACCATTTGCTGGTGCACTACTGAAGATCGGGTGTGTTTCTGTTATATTGTAAAAAGCTCCTTTGCTATATCACATTGTAAACAGACCTTCCTGGGCTGCTATACAGTGTAACAGGAGCCAAACCCTGCTGTGCTTCCATTGAAGCCAGGAGCCAGTTATTACAATGTAAACAGCTTAAAGATGACTCGCAGATGACTGCAATGTGTGAATCACCTGTGTGATGCAGAGATCACTCTGTAGTATGCTGTATATGTATTTACCAGATAAGCTTGTGTTGTTGGGCGAAATCTACTGTATACATGTATATACATTTTATTTAAACTCTGCAGTGCTTTGACTAAAGATAAGGTATTCGCCTCAAGCTTACTCCACTGGTAAAATGTAGAGAAGGGAACAGCCAACCTCCAAACTTTTCTCCAAAAAGACTAAAAAAGATAAATTGTTAATAGAAGGGAGACAATAATTAGAGGTCATGAAAAGGGTAAAGAGGAAAGAAAGGGCACATAGAAATGAACAGGAAGCATACTCGTAACACAAAAAAAAAAGCCAAATCATTATGCCACTTGGAGGGAAGGTGGGGGGCTCTAACCTGGCCTTAGAGAGTTTTGATCCTCTTTAACAATCAATAGATATATATTTGTATTATTAAACTAATACAGATTCCCATAAACTAGAAGGGAGACAATAATTAGAGGTCATGAAAAGGGTAAAGAAAGGGGACAAAGAAACAAGCAGGAAGCAAAAAGAAAAGCCAAATCATTATGCCACTTGGGGGGGGGGGGGGGGGGGCTCTCATCTGGCCTTAGAGAGTTTTGATCCTCCTTAACAATCAATAGTTGTATATTTGTATTATTAAACTAATACAGATTCCCATAAACTAGAAGGAAGACAATAATTAGAGGTCATGAGAAGGGTAAAGAGTAAAGAAAGGGGACATAGAAATGAACAGGAAGCATACCTGTAACACAAAAAGAAAAGCCAAATCATTATGCCACTTGGGGGGGGGGGGGGGTTGTCGCCTGGCCTTAGAGAGTTTTGATCCTCTTTAACAATCAATAGATATATGTAGTGGCCCGCACTGAATGCTGCAACAGCTGCTACACAGCTGAGGGTTTGTCACAGCTTCACCACAATGCTTGAGGTACATGTGCCATGCAATTGGAAGTATTGTCTCAAGTTTGCCCCTAGTGGTCACATAATTGTCATTACATGTTAGGCCTACGCCACATATTGTAAAGTGTTTATTTGTTCCTCCAACTGTCATTTAAGCTGATGCAGAGTGAAGTCTATGACTCCTCTGTCACCTGACCATGCCAACCAATGGCAGGGCAGAGGGAGCCAGTTTCCTCCAGCCAGCCCCTGTTGGTCTGGGGGGGAAAAACCCTGGGGATAGAGAGCAGCTCCAGCCCCTGAGCTGGCTGCATATGTGTCCCAGCTTTCTCCAGAAAACCTACTTCAGGCTTAGGCCTATGTCAGCCTTATTCTCCTACTCATCTCCACCTGTAACCGGTCACCCAAGGATGTTCACAGGACAGTTCTACCTCAGTAGGATAACTTTATTGTGTAAGAAGCCTACTGCCCGGATCGTCTGGAACCGGAGGGTCACCCGCCAGCGACCAAAACTAGTCTAGCTCTCATGCTAGTAGTCCACGCGCCTCTATGCGGTCTCCGTGTACGAGAGCAGCTTCATGTTCAGTAATTCTCAAGTTAAGTAACTCAAGTCGTCTCTACCTGTGCCCTTGCGGTGGGAATCTCGATCTACAGGATCAGGTCTGTAAACTCTTCTAAAGTCTTCTAACGTCATCCCAAGCTAGTATTACTACTCCCAGCACCTCTACAGCCCTAAGGCTTCAGCATAGACTCTCTCACTCTGCATCAGTAACCACTAAAGTCCTGTTTAAAGTTACTAAAGTTACCCTGGTTGCATCCAGGGGAAAGGACATTTACTTTGACACTTGTTCCAGCAATAAAAGCAACGTTGTTTATCCGAACCCTGGCATTGCTTTCTTCAGTGGGTGCCTTAATTAGGATACAGCGGGGGCTGCAATGGTTAACTAGCCCTGGGGTCAAGACTACCAGCCACCAAACCCTCGAGCCATACACCGTGACAAGTGTACTACATAGGCTATCCCCAGGGGGTTACTCCATTTTTGGCGTCCCGAACAGGATGTACCTCTGTGCCGTTCTGATTTTCTACTATATTGTTGGACTTTGTCAAGATATTACAAGTGTGCCTGATGATTTCCCTATGTTTTCAACTAGTTTGGAGGACATTTTCTGCTCGTTGCTAGGGGCAACCACACTAGAATTTCATGCTGCGCAAAATCCTGGGCCTGAAGGAGTTAATTTCACCGCTGCCGATGCGCGGGAAACTAAGCCCTCCATAGACTTAGGCACTCCTGATTGGCTAATTCTCCTCTCTGAGCTTACAGTCTCTAGGCAGACCGGGGGGTGGAGTTTGCTGCCTGGGTCCTCCTCCTCCTGCTTAAAAAGCGCGCGAAAGCTGAGCAAGATGGCGACCGCTGGGCAACCCTGTCTGGCTGCAGCGCCACCGGAGCCCACCTGTGCCATTCCGCCGACTGATCTTACCTGCTTGCAGACTCCACTGCCCGAGGACAGCGACGAAAGCTGGGCCGGATCACCGCCTGCCACCGCGGTATCCTCCAGGGCTAGCTCGCCCCTGCCATTCGCTCCAGAGGAGGAATCGCCTACTGCCATCAGCTCACCGGTATCTCCGGAGAGTTCCCTCAGCGTGTCACCGCCTTGCCGTTACCGGGATGAAGAGTCCTATGCCTTCTCCGATACTGACGTCACTTCTTCAGACGACGGAGCGGTGAGTGAGCAGCGGCTATCGCCGCCATCAGTCCCTGCGGCCCCCGCTATTAAGGCTACCACTGTTCCCTCCAGAGACTGGGCTAACTGCCATCTTCTGACCCCTATACCAGTTAAGGGACGGCCTCCTGGGTGCCCATCGCCACCACTGCCTCAGTGGCTTTTCGGAGACGAGCCCACTATTGTAAGGATAGCTGAGGAGATACAACGGGCACTGATTGAAAGCACTATGGCCGATGCCAAGCCTATAGCAGCCTCTGTGAGTCCTCCTGCACCTGTAGAGCCAGCTATTATCCACATGAAGCCTGCTAAGTACCAAGCCATGGTGGAAAGGGCTAGTAAGGCAACCTCCTCAGTAACCACCGGGATAAGTCCTGTTAACCCCTGCACTACTGGGTCTAGCACACCTGTAACCTCTAAACAGAGAGCACCCTTTACTACCTACAGTAACTTGTGGGATCATCCTCGTACTCCATTTGTGGAATCCTCAGCTACTTCTGAAAGGGACTTTATCAGGCGGCTAGAAAGGCCTAGGCCAGGAGACCCTCCTCTAGAAAGGAGACGAGGGGCAGTTACCAAGTTCGACCGTAAGCGTGGGTACGGTCTAATTATGGACTCCTATAATGGACAATCGGTGTTGGTCAACCGCAGGGCCGTTATGAGGGACTACACACCAGTATACCTGCACAACTTGCAGCCTTCTGAGATTGTAGAGTACACCTTAGTGGGTTCTTCAAAGGGACCATGGGCAGCAGCTGTTACTTGCCCTAAAGACCCTGTCCAGAGGCCTTTCCTACCTGCTCCATCAGAAAACTGGGAAGAAGACTGGGAAAACTTCAAACCACTGGGATCCCTCATCCCACCTAATGTGCCTTCCAAAATAGCGTCTTCTCCTATAGATGAACCACAACCAGCTACCTCCGCGCCTATGCCAGTTTCAGCTAACAAGGCTGCACCTTCTGCTACAGTAAAGAAATCATCATCTTCTGCTCCTGCACCTGTGGCTACTGTCGCTGACTTTCACCCTACAGTTACTTATCACATTGCTCCGGTCATCTCTCCTACCACTACGGTGACACCCAGCATCAATCTTACCATTGTGTCTAACGACACTCCTGTACGCAGAAGGTCCTTGCCACGTTATGCTGTGGATCTGTCCGCCCTGAAAGAAAGAGTGGACACCTGGAGTCCTTCCAGGCCCTACTATTAAGAAGCCATATCAGCCATGTGACTAGGCCCAGTTGGCCACCTTATTTCTGCACTCTCTCTTTTTTTTGTTTGGGGCAAGCTGCCATATCTTCAGTTGGCATAAGGACTTTTATGCCTATAGTGTGAACATTTTCTTTTAGGTCTACTAACATTTTATGCTCGTAAGTTTTTTCTCCCGCTGTGTTTTCAGTTCTATTTTTGGTAACCGTTAGCAACTGAGTTTAAGAAATTTTGCCTGGTCCGCCAAGAACTACTTAAGTCTCCTTCTCTAATACAGTATGGACCTAAAGTCTCAGGATACAGTGACTTCACGGCATTTGAAGAAGAGCCATCGTTACTGTTTGTCGTCATAAGTATCTACCTCAAGTTTTGCACTAAGTACTGTATTTTGGTATTTTTTCTTCCTCTTTTAAGCAGGAAGTGTATTTTTTTTTTTAGTTTTATCTGCATCTACATATTTTTGCACTTGGAGTATTGAGTCGCATATATATATTTATATTTCATAGTAGTCATTCTAGTCACTTTATTTCTGAGCCCGCACTAAGTAAGTGTGTAATTTTAGCAAAAGGCCAGAAAACTGTACTCCCACTCTGCACTAAGTATTTTGTTTTCAGTAATGTCTTTTCGTATCCTTCAAGGTAAAGAGTGAAATTTTCTTGTTTGCTCACTTAGTCTCCAAAATGTTAGTTGTTTTTTTTTTTTTTTTCCTACAGTTCTAAGTTTTTTTTTTAAGGTACATCACAACACTCTGCTCTTACCACCACATGATCACATTTTATGGTCCTACCCTGTTCTCTCACATTTTTCCTCTCAAAGAGGTGGCCTTTAGGTTGTATTGTTCACCATGTATATAGTCTCGTGTGTCCTGGCCAACTGTAATTTCCTAGTGACTGGCCCTGGGTCGGTAGCTCGCGCCCTAAGAGGAAGGGGCGTTGGACCACTGTGTATGGCTACTAGTAACAGGCTCAGGTACCAGTACACTTTCGGAATGCTAGCCATCATTTTTCCGAAAGGGTATTCTGCAGTGGCACTTACATGCCTGGGCGAGTAGCACCTGTAGTCTCACCTATTGCTACTGAGTATTTCCCCACACATATGTACACATACACATGTTTAACTTGTTTCCTCCTCAGGTGCACCTTTTTCGTGTAGATGGTCTATCTGGATGTCTGAGTTGAATGCATGGTTGGTATGAATAGGACGTCCTACAATGTATGAGTGTATTTATTATTTTGCCTCTGTCTTCTCCTAGGTGCCCAAAGGGATCTTTACACAAGGTGTTACATACCTTCTTGTTGTTTTCTACTGTGACGTACCATAGTGTTTCTACATACTTCCCATATCTTTTACATGTCTCTTAAAAAGTAGTCTTCACTCATTAGTTTAACCGTCGCCGAGGACGGCTCATCTTTTTCGGGGGGGTGTATGTAGTGGCCCGCACTGAATGCTGCAACAGCTGCTACACAGCTGAGGGTTTGTCACAGCTTCACCACAATGCTTGAGGTACATGTGCCATGCAATTGGAAGTATTGTCTCAAGTTTGCCCCTAGTGGTCACATAATTGTCATTACATGTTAGGCCTACGCCACATATTGTAAAGTGTTTATTTGTTCCTCCAACTGTCATTTAAGCTGATGCAGAGTGAAGTCTATGACTCCTCTGTCACCTGACCATGCCAACCAATGGCAGGGCAGAGGGAGCCAGTTTCCTCCAGCCAGCCCCTGTTGGTCTGGGGGGGGGAAAAACCCTGGGGATAGAGAGCAGCTCCAGCCCCTGAGCTGGCTGCATATGTGTCCCAGCTTTCTTCAGAAAACCTACTTCAGGCTTAGGCCTATGTCAGCCTTATTCTCCTACTCATCTCCACCTGTAACCGGTCACCCAAGGATGTTCACAGGACAGTTCAACCTCAGTAGGATAACTTTATTGTGTAAGAAGCCTACTGCCCGGATCGTCTGGAACCGGAGGGTCATCCGCCAGCGACCAAAACTAGTCTAGCTCTCATGCTAGTAGTCCACGCGCCTCTATGCGGTCTCCGTGTACGAGAGCAGCTTCATGTTCAGTAATTCTCAAGTTAAGTAACTCAAGTCGTCTCTACCTGTGCCCTTGCGGTGGGAATCTCGATCTACAGGATCAGGTCTGTAAACTCTTCTAAAGTCTTCTAACGTCATCCCAAGCTAGTATTACTACTCCCAGCACCTCTACAGCCCTAAGGCTTCAGCATAGACTCTCTCACTCTGCATCAGTAACCACTAAAGTCCTGTTTAAAGTTACTAAAGTTACCCTGGTTGCCTCCAGAGGAAAGGACATTTACTTTGACACTTGTTCCAGCAATAAAAGCAACGTTGTTTATCCGAATCCTGGCATTGCTTTCTTCAGTGGGTGCCTTGACTAGGATACAGCGGGAACTGCAATGGTTAACTAGCCCTGGGGTCAAGACTACCAGCCACCAAACCCTCGAGCCATACACCGTGACAAGTGTACTCCATAGGCTATCCCCAGGGGGTTACTCCATATATATTTGTATTATTAAACTAATACAGATTGCCATAAACTAAATCATATTCAGTTTGTCCAAATCAGGTTTCCCAGAGAATACTATGACGATTAGGGACATTAAGTTTGCACTAAAAAACTCCAGGGCCATCTGAGTTCCACTTTCTGGGGCATCCCAAATTGGGATACCTCATTGTGTGAAACCCCCAGGTCGTCTGATCGCCTTTCCTCTTCCTGGGGCCGCAAACACCCCCCCCCCCCGGCATATCTGAATGGCTAGCCACAGGTGTGAAAAGGGAGCAGCCACTAAAGTCACTAAATCAGCATTTGTTGCTGGACATTAAAGTGGAATAAAACTCTTCCTGGGTTGCCCCTCTGCTCGAGTACTTCGGGCAATGCTGCTGGTGGCCCTGGTTTAAAAAATACTTGTATTTTCACTGCCAAAGACACTCCCTCTGGGACTTTTGAGATAGACTGCTGGGTGATGTTTACTAGCTAGATAGCTGTATCCCAGGATTCCTTGCTGGGTGCTCACACTCTTGCACCCATCCTATCTAAATGGCTGGGTGCAGGTGTGCGCACAGCTACAAGGATGCCGGGGATGCACATCCGGGAGCCGCCAGTAAAGGTGAGTTTACCATCAACCCTTGGGGTATCCAGACTTTTAATTTTTTTTTAGATTCCAGCTGATTTAAAATGCACAACAATGGAAGCTGATTGGAGGAGAACCTGCACAGGCGCAATGGGATTGAGGTGACTGGGCGAGCCAGGGGGTTTCACACCACGGGTGGAATCCCAAAAAGGAATGCTCCTGTAAAGTGGACAAAAATCTAATTTTTTTATCAAACACACATCATGATTCATGATTTTACAGATAGGAGGACATGCTGAGGCTTGTAGTGCCAGGGAAAGGGAGATGTGATCACATGATCACAAAGAACCCTCATACAGATGTAATGCTGACATGCTATAAATAGGGACGCTGCTATTTGCATACTAAGTTTCTATTTATAGCACACATGCAGCTATCACTCATGTATTCAGCTCCACCCATTACTCATTCTGCCCTGCGTCTTGTAGATATTGTTGCTTATACCATGCTGCATACATTTATGATGGCTGGAGTTCTGCTTCAACTTCACACAGTAGATCTCCATTGTAATTGTGTCTGATCTCCAGTGATCAATCCTAGTGTCATATTAAAGGGGAGGAGGGTCTATTAATTGGGTGGAATGCATCTAGCAATAAACAAGATGCGGCCTGCCCCTCCCCCGTGTTGCCCCAGGCCATGGCCTCCATTGCCAAACTCCTGGCTTGCTAATACTTGTTTTACAATAGTTACGCCAAATATGGCTACCTCATTCATATATTCATATACCCCGCATGTCGGGGTTAGATTTACCCATAGCCAGCATCCAGAAGCACACACAGCATTCTAGACAGTGCGGGACCTCTCCTCTCTTTAACAAATATGGCTACCTCATTATTTTGTTTTAAAGCCCAACTCTTACCAACCATAGAGTGAGGAGGGATTAGGGCATATAACTCTCCAGGGGTAACTCCCCTTGAACAAATTTATATTCATAGGCCTCGATTCACAAAGAGTTGAAAAAAACTCTCATGGTAGTAAAAAATAATGAGAAAAAAGCCTGAGAATGTCACTGGTAGTGAATCACCAGATAGGAAGGCAATGAAAGTCAATGGCACTTTTTACTACAGGTAAAAAGGGGTAAAAAGTTCAGTACTTTTTTCAGGAGTAAAAAAGTACCATTGCTTTTCATTGTCTTCCTATCTGCTGATTCACTAACAGTGCAAATCTCAGGCCTTTTTTCTCATGAATTTAATTTTTTACTACCATGAGAATTTTTTTCAACTCTTAGTGAATCAAGGCCATAGTACCTTAAAGGCATTTTCCAGGCAAGGGTGAAATTAGGCTGCTTTCTGCTTGCCCCTTGCTGGCTGTCACTGGGTGCATCTTGCAATCACCAACACTGTATATCAAAGTAAAATGGAAGTGGTTAATGATTTGAGGTGAGAAATGGGTAGTAATGCCCCAGGGGCACCTAGTCTGCTGGCCCCGGACACTTTTAGACTCCAGGGCTGGCTCAGGAAAATGTTGGTCCATTTTAATTTCTTCTATTGCTGTGATTGGTTCATTTACCCTATTTTCTCCACTGTCAATCACAAAAACTTTCTCTGATCTACTTCCCCCTACTTTTTCCTGTTCACCAAACCCTTCCTCCTGGCCTTGTGACGTGTTATCCCTCTTTATAATGCAATGTTATCTCTGCTGGCCTGCACATTAATCTTTACATTGAGAAATTTCCTCTTTAACTTTTAGGTGTACTGCATATCGCTGATTCACTCCCTCGACTTCACACATTAAAGCGGACCAACAGTCAAAAATGACTTAAAATCCTGGGTTTTGGTCCTTACCCCCGACCGGGGGGTGCCCCACTGTGTGAAACCCCCCAGATTGCCGAAGAGAACTCACCTCTTTCCGGTCCTACGGCGCATGTGCGCTACTCGCCCAATCAACGCGCTTGGAGCCGCTGACGTCATGTTGTCTAAGCTTCATCTAAGGTCAGTGGCTCTGAGCATACTGGCATCCCCCGCTTCCCTCTAACAGGGAGCGTGCCCGCGATGGCTATTTACAAACGCCTGCTGCGGGCACGCTCCCTGCTAGAGGGTTAGCGGGGATGCGGCCGCGGCTCACGCATGCGCCGTTGGACCGGGAAACAAAGTACGTTTATTGAGCGACCTAGGGGATTTCACACAGTGGGGCATCCTGATTTTGGATGCCCCGGGGAAGGGAATCGATCAGCCCAATCACGGAGGGTTTTGGTCCGCTTTAAACCAGTTTAGCACAACAAACAGTTCTCATATGCATCCCTCATCAGCAATTTAGAATGCTGCACATAAAAATTAATTGACCTATTTCTAACTCCTGCTGTAGTGAAATGAAACAAAATGGCGGCCCGTGCATTTGCAGGCCACCTGCAAACAGGAAGTGCTGCTGGGTTTCCTGTTACTGTGCATTGTCAGTTATATCAGTTGAATCCAGGCAGCAGCATGGCTGAGATGCTGGGAGAGGAAGCTCCAAAATGGCCACTACCTTTCTTTTCCAACTGTGCCAGGTTGTTGGTCCGGTTTAAAGAGGAGTAACCACTGGCCTAGAATCTATTAGACACTGATTCCGGTGGTCTCCTTCTTTTCAATCTGTGAACCCCCTGGAATCACCATAGAACTCATCTTTCTGGCTACCCCGTGGTGCATTCGCGGATCATGGTGGCATCCCTTTAGTTGCTGTGCACTTCCATACCAGGCCTATATGAGTGCCAAGAGTCCAGTACTATCAGCTATTATTTATATTTCTATGCTGCTCCTTAAAGGAGCACTATGGTGAAATATTTGGCCAATAATAATGCTGGATGGCGGGAGGAGAGGTCACTTATACACCCCACATCAGAAAATATCCAGCCAGGTTTATAAGTGACCCCTCCTCTCATTAGCCAATGTGTTTATATGAGTTTTTAATACTACACCGTATAGAACGGCAGATGTGCTGAGGGATTGCTGGAGACGTAAGGACCTTCTGGGGGGTTTCACACAGTAGATAGTGAAAATATCTCCTTTATTTCTGCTGCTCTTTCTAAAGCAGATCACGATCTATCTATATTATAATCTAATGATCTTATCAGAATAAAGAATGATAAATAAAAGCAATAAAGATTAAAAAAAAAACACCCGTCTCAGGAGGTGACGCTATGTGATCGCTATGAACAAAACAAGCTGTCAGGAATCTGCCATGTTTGGTAGAAGTATGCGAGTCCGCTTTGCGCGCTCTCCTTTACCTCAGAAATGTGGAGTTTTGGATTTTATTTTTGTTTTTGTAGGATGCGTGTCCAAAGAATGCTAATTGTTTCACATAAAGAGAAGAGGCCGGAGAGGCTGCCAGCCCTTACTTCATTTTACTGCGCTGTCTCCAGTTGTGTAACATGACCTGGGCTGCCGCCAGGGATTAACCCCTCACATTCAGCCGGGCGTCTAGTTTAGTTTTAATGCTTTCCATGTGAAACCATATGGCTCCAGAGGAAAGATTTAAAGAGGACTTTTTAAGGCGATAAATAGATGGCTTGCTTATGCTTCGCTCTATGCTGCTGTTCCTGAAAAATAAAGCAGACCTTCCCCCTGAATAAAAGCCTATCTTATATGTTTCCCACACCCTGTACATACAGATTGCTCACATTAAAAATCATCCTACCTGCATCTACTGCATGTTATGAGCCTTCAAACATCCTAGATGGCGGCTCATGGAGCTTCAGGCAGCCTGCAAACAGGAAGTGTCTTCTGACTATGTTGCTCTGCATTCTGGGACTGCTGACCTTTACCTGACCCCAGCTCTGCTCTGTCTGTGCAAAGCACAGCTGTAACCCCACCCCCTGTACTTGATCCTGCTCTCCTCTCCTCAGTATGTGATGCTTCTGAGTCAAGATGGTGGCGCCCATATCCTAGAGTCCTGAACAGAGTTGCAGCCCGGTGGGGGAAAGAATAATAAGTGACTAAAAACGTAAAATATATTAATTTTTAGACCCTTTTTTAAGGGTTTGGGCTTTTCATTAAATCATGCTGAAGGTTCGGTTTAAATATGAAGCACACACAGCAGACCCAATACTCACCAGCCTCTTCTTTGGATACGTCACCGGGGCAGAAATCAGGGCAGGATAACCAAGACTGAGATACGAGGACTTCAGACTTGCTGCCTGCCCAGCTGGTGCGGGGCCTGAACAGGTTAGTCACCCAACCCCTTGCAGAAGTGTGACTGTACTATGTTACTTAGATCGCACCAACACCCGTTTTGGTCTTGGTGTTGGTCCCTCAGACAGAGAATAAGAACAAGCTCGGGGGAGGGGGCATCCAGAATGCTGGAGCCCCCCAGAACACCCGATATCCTTACCTTCACTTCAGGAAAGGAGTCCCATATTTGGCCGCCGGCATGGCAGGCAGGCGTTCCAGTGGCCGGCGCCAAGGACTTGACCATGGTCCATGTGACAGCCGGGGCCAATCACGGGACTCCTTTCCCAGCGCTGGCTCAAGGTGAAGGTAACGATATGGGGAGTTGTGGGGGGGGGGGGTTATGCTTCGGGGGCTCCAGCATTTTCGATGCCCCCCCGAGCTTGTTCTTATTCGCTGTTTGCGGGACCAACACCCGGGTCCGGTTTGAAGTGCACCTATACTCAAAGGGAAGTTTATGGCACTTTCCATCACCAACCCAGTGCCCCAAAACAGCTTTTTTTTTTTTACTAATTTTGATAAAAACAGGAAGTAATATTGCAGTTAATTGCAGCCATTGGCTAATGAATTCAGTTACAATTACATTTTCACTTAATGCATAGATGCCAACCTGAGCCATTCCTGCACTGCACAATGACCATTTACCTCAGCACACCTTAGCCTACTACCTGGACTGAATAGGAGCTCTAATTATCTAAGTCCTGGTGTGCTGAGGTAAATGGTCATTGTGAAGTGTAGGACTGGAGAGAAATCACCCTGCAGGAATAGGTCATTGGCCCTATTGTTGAGCTGCGTGTAACATAGTAACATAGTATGTAAGGCTGAATAAAGACTTTAGTCCATCCAGTTCTGCCTGTTTAACGGAATGCATCATCACTGGGGATGGGGCTGCTTAGCCAGGGAGTAATATGGCCGACTGCATCCAGCTCAGGTTATGAATTTCGGGCAAAGGCTGAGGTAAAAAAAGAAACACAGGCTGTTTTGGGGCACTGGGCTGGGGATAGAAGGTGACCACATACAGGTCCTTCTCAAAAAATTAGCATATAGTGCTAAAGTTCATTATTTTCCATAATGAAATGATAAAAATTAAACTTTCATATATTTGAGATTCATTGCACACCAACTGAAATTTTTCAGGTCTTTTTTTGTTTTAATACTGATGATTTTGCCATACAGCTCATGAAAACCCCAAAATCCTATCTCAAAAATTAGCATATTTCATCTGACCAATAAAAGAAAAGTGTTTTTAATAAAAAAAAAGTCAACCTTCAAATAATGATGTTCAGTTATGCACTCAATACTTGGTCGGGAATCCTTTTGCAGAAATGACTGCTTCAATGCGGCGTGGCGTGGCAATCAGCCTGTGGCATTGCTGAGGTGTTATGGAGGCCCATGATGCTTCGATAGCGGCCGATAAAGTTTAATTTTTATCATTTCTTTATGGAAAATAATGATCTTTAGCACTATATGCTAATTTTTTGAGAAGGACCTGTATACTTCTCTCTGCGTATAGGTGCACTTTAAACCGGAATAACACCTTATAGAAGTCTATGGGGCATTGTCCGGTGTGTAATTTAGACTTCAGGACCAGCCATTTGGTCCCCCCCGCCCGCATTTGGCAACACATAACGCTGTTAAAATAAAGAAATCTTAACTTTCACATCGATCCACCCTGAGAACTCAAGCCATGTGATCAGCCACCGTGGTCACATGGTTAGTCACAGGTCACATGGTTGTGGGCACCAGGATACACAGTGAAGGCTGCTGTCTATCACGTTAACGCGGCAGCAAATCACAGGGCTCGAGTTCTCCAGGGGATCGATGTGAAAGGTAAGATTTCTTTATTTTAAATGCTTTATGTGCTGCCAAATACAGATGTGCAGAAGCGGGTGGGCAGGCAGCGTGTGGCTGGCCCTGGAGTTTAAATTACGTGCCCAGACACAATATCTCATAGACTTCTATAGAGTGTTGTTCCAGTTTAAAGAAGCAGTATCGCAAATTATTCTTGGTGACTTATATTTAAATGGTACTTTGAATGTAAGTAAGTGTTGGAGTAAGAATTACAAATGTAGAAAAAAATGATGTGTGTGTTGAGCAGCTGGAGACTAATAGCTCATGTTTATGTCTTCTGAGTGTCGGGACCCGACACTCTGGCCTGTTCCATGCTGAGGAGAGGGGTGAAACAATGTATCAAAGTATCAGCTGTTCAGTGCTGGCAGCCGTCCAGCATAAGATAACAACATTGCAACATTGCCTGGCCAGAACTTATATATCTAAAACAGAGAGAAAAGCTCTAGAAGTCATTTAGCTGATTTTGACAGTTTTCCCTTCATGTTGGCTCTTCTGCAGAATCTTTCAGTTTACCATTTTCTCTTTCATATTCTTATTTTTCATTTTTCCATATGATCTTTCTTTCAGCTTTGTGTGTTTTGAGCAAAGCCCAACCCAGGATTTTCACTATCTGGAGTTTTGTTTTGTCCCGACTTGGGATGCCCTGATATGTGAAATCCCCAAGTTCGCCTGTGAAAACGTACCTTTCCCTGTCCCACAGCGCATGCGCGGGCTCTCATCCAATCAGCTCTGTTTGCACGCAGATGGGGAGCCTGAGCAGTAACCTTCCTGGCCTCCCAGCCTGTCTAAATGACTATCTGCGTGAGTGCGCCAGAAAAATGGGGGGATCTGTGGTTATCCAGGGGTTGTTTCACACAGTGGGCATCCTGATTTAGAATGCCCAAGGGGCAAGGTCAATGGCCGGGTCTTATAGACTTCAGGGTCGGCAACTCAGGGTTTTGTTCCACTTTAATACCTTTAGATTTTCCTGCACAGTTATTCAAAGAAGAATTTCAGTCGTTTTCAGTCAGTTTAGTTTATTTTGTATAGATTTTACACATTTGAGTCACCTGGTCTCATAACAAAAGCAGCACCTCACACACACACAGCCGTTACCACTGATTACAGTGTCAGCCTCTGAGGTAAAGTGTTGCTAGGAGACCAGTGGGCTAAATGAAGCAGCTCACTAAAAACAACCCAGCAGATCCCCCTATTCAGCAAATGGACTGAGCCATTGTCATTATACAATTTAAAAGAAAGGCATATATTTTTTCCTTTTTCTATCGCCAGATTATTTATACACATGTTATAAGCTATTGTGTGGCTATTTAATTATTTATCTTTTTTAATGCAAATTTCGCGATACTGCTCCTTTAAGTACAACAGTCATTGAGCCTCACTACCGCCACATCAGGAAAGGATTGTGGCGATCAGGTGAGTTGTTTTATTATTTTAACCATAACTCACAACTTTTCAGGGTAGGAAAGAGGGACAATTGTTTAATAATACCACACCCCCTCAATTAAGGGATGGATAGAAGATAGGATGTAACAGTTACAACAATTTAAACACTTTGAATAGGCAAATAAATCATTTGTTGCTGCAGATCTGTATGTTACACCTTAAAGAGAGACAAATGAGAACGCGGGACAGGGAGCATAGACTCAAAAGAGGGTCAGTCCCTCCAAATCAGGGACATTTGGGAGGTATGTTTTAACACCCCAAAAAAGGTTTAGCACAGGGGGAGGGGGGAAAAACAGACTTTAAAGGGGAGCCAATGGGGGGAGTCAAAGGTGAAGCCTGTGGAATAGACAAAGGCTTCATTGCTTTAATATCTTCCAAGGTGTAATGGGGAATGCGGCTTTGGGAAAGCACAGTGCTGCTGGGGATGCTGTGCAGTGTGAAGCCATTGTGTCTTGTTGTGGTTTTTGTGTACATGGAGCGGAGCTGCACCACCCTGGGGTTGACAACCACACATCAGACACCAACTAATTTGTAACATTGTGTCTTGTCGCTTTGTGGTCTCCTAAGAATCTGCTGCTGTGAAGCGCCCCTAAAAGCAAAACGAGAGCGTCTGTGTACAGCACCACGGAGTATGTCACAGTCATCTATAATAAAAAGGGAGAAGGCCAACTTATGCAGAGAAGTGACACCAAATGCAGGCAGATATGTAAATATGGGGATATGTTTTTAGTGACATAAGGGGCTGGTCTGGGGGTGGAATTTATAGTGGGGGCGTGACTTTTGATAAGAAAATAAGGTATACATGGCATAAGGGCATGATAAAGGGATGTAGCGATAACCCTTATCGCCGGAGGGCTTCACCGCCCGAGACGTCCTTTCCCAATGGTGAGAGGTGCTGCTGGAATTCCAGAGTCGTCCGTGAGGAAACAGGAACAGCCCTTACAAGGGCTAGTGAACTGTAATATAGCGTTTCCCCCAATAAGAGACAGAACTCAGTATTGAGGGTGAAGGTGAAGTGTTTTTATTAGTGCCACTCTAGGCCTTATATACACAAGTCTCCATGCAATGACAACCACACTGACCAATAGCAGCAGGGCAAACAATCCCTCAACTCTGCCGGTGACGCAATCAGTAGAACAATAGCAGGCTGTAATACACTCAATCAGGACAATGCCATTGACTGTGACGTAATCAATAGAGATGAGCGAGTAGTGAAATATTCGAAATTTCGAATTTCGATTCGAATAGACCGCGTTACTCGACTACTCGACCGAATATCGAATCCCATTATAGTCTATGGGAAAAAAATGCTCGACACTTGGAAATCTCAATTCGACCACTTGGAGGTCACCAAGTCCACCCTGAAACATCAGAAAATGATGCCAACACTGCTGGAATGCAACTGGGACAGCAGGGGAAGCATGTCTGGGTGCATATAACGCGCCCAAGTCGCACTATTACGCCACTATCACAGCCACTCAACAATACACTCCAAACACAATATAACTTCTACGTAAAGTGAGACAAGACAAGGAAACCTTCTTTCCTCTACATTGCCATGGACCCCAAGCCAAACTGTACAAAAAAGAAGAACAAAATTCTGCACCCCTTAAAATCACGTTGCCTAATGACAACCACAGATGGCATAGGCAAGGGGGAAAACAAATAGACCCCACCCCAAATTGTCATTGTGTGTGTGTGTGTGTGAGATGTGGTCAGACATGTCCTCTTGTGTCATTGTGTCACCCCAGCAGTAAGGGAAGCTTAAAGGAGGAGGTTTGTTACAGTGTGTTACCCCAGCAGTAAGGGAAGCTTACAGGAGGAGGTTTGTTACAGTGTGTCACCCCAGCAGTCAGGGAAGCTTACAGGAGGAGGTTTGTTACAGTGTGTCACCCCAGCAGTAAGGGAAGCTTACAGGAGGAGGTTTGTTACAGTGTGTCACCCCAGCAGTCAGGGAAGCTTACAGGAGGAGGTTTGTTACAGTGTGTTACCCCAGCAGTAAGGGAAGCTTACAGGAGGAGGTTTGTTACAGTGTGTCACCCCTGCAGTCAGGGAAGCTTACAGGAGGAGGTTTGTTACAGTGTGTCACCCCAGCAGTAAGGGAAGCTTACAGGAGGAGGTTTGTTACAGTGTGTCACCCCAGCAGTCAGGGAAGCTTACAGGAGGAGGTTTGTTACAGTGTGTCACCCCAGCAGTCAGGGAAGCTTACAGGAGGAGGTTTGTTACAGTGTGTCACCCCAGCAGTAAGGGAAGCTTAGAGCTGAGACCTCTTAAAAATTGTGTGGAGGCCCAAGAGCTGAGACCTTTTAAAAATTGTGTGGAGGCCCAAGAGCTGAGACCTTTTAAAAATTGTGTGGAGGCCCAAGAGCTGAGACCTTTTAAAAATTGTGTGGAGGCCCAAGAGCTGAGACCTCTCAAACATTGTGTGGAGTCCCAAGAGCTGAGACCTTTTAAAAATTGTGTGGAGGCCCAAGAGCTGAGACCTTTTAAAAATTGTGTGGAGTCCCACGAGCTGAGACCTTTTAAAAATTGTGTGGAGGCCCAAGAGCTGAGACCTTTTAAAAATTGTGTGGAGGCCCAAGAGCTGAGACCTTTTAAAAATTGTGTGGAGGCCCAAGAGCTGAGACCTCTCAAACATTGTGTGGAGTCCCAAGAGCTGAGACCTTTTAAAAATTGTGTGGAGGCCCAAGAGCTGAGACCTTTTAAAAATTGTGTGGAGGCCCAAGAGCTGAGACCTCTCAAACATTGTGTGGAGTCCCACGAGCTGAGACCTCTTAAAAATTGTGTGGAGGCCCAAGAGCTGAGACCTCTCAAACATTGTGTGGAGTCCCAAGAGCTGAGACCTTTTAAAAATTGTGTGGAGGCCCAAGAGCTGAGACCTCTTAAAAATTGTGTGGAGGCCCAAGAGCTGAGACCTCTTAAAAATTGTGTGGAGGCCCAAGAGCTGAGACCTCTTAAAAATTGTGTGGAGGCCCAAGAGCTGAGACCTTTTAAAAATTGTGTGGAGTCCCACGAGCTGAGACCTCTTAAAAATTGTGTGGAGGCCCAAGAGCTGAGACCTTTTAAAAATTGTGTGGAGGCCCAAGAGCTGAGACCTTTTAAAAATTGTGTGGAGTCCCACGAGCTGAGACCTTTTAAAAATTGTGTGGAGGCCCAAGAGCTGAGACCTTTTAAAAATTGTGTGGAGGCCCAAGAGCTGAGACCTCTTAAAAATTGATTGTATTAAGCCCAAGAGGTGAGCCATAATTTTTTTTTATTAATACAGCAATTCTACGGCGGTTAAGGAGGAGGAGGAGGAGGAAATGGCACTTCATACAGATGGCACTTCACTCTTGGCTGCTTTCCACTGTTGTACAAGCAAAGTCCGGGTCAATCCACTTGCTGTTCATTTTGATTAGCGTCAGCCTGTCGGCACTGTCGGTTGACAGGCGGCTGCGCTTATCGGTTATAATGCCCCCGGCTGCGCTGAACACCCTTTCTGATAGCACGCTGGCGGCAGGGCAGGCAAACACCTCCAAGGCGTACAGGGACAGTTCCAGCCACGTGTCCAACTTGGAGACCCAGTAAGTGTAGGTCGCCGAGGGATCGGGGAGGACAGGGGTGTGGTCTGCCAGGTAGTCCCGCAACATCCGCCGATACTTGTCCCTCCTGCTGATAGCGGGCCCCGCAGTGATGGAAGTTGCACGAGGGGGTGACATGAACGTGTCCCACACCTTGGAGAGTGTTCCCCTGGTGGCTGTGGGCCTGATCGATGTTGTCAGACTCTGGGAGACACTCTCCTCTCTGCCGCCAGCGATGCTGGGTGGGAAAATCTGCATCATGTTCTGCAAGAGTTCCCTCTGGTATTCCAGTAATCGATTCGTCCTCTCCTCTACCGGAATAAAAGAGGAGAAGTTATCTTTATACCGGGGGTCCAGGAGTGCGAAGACCCAGTATAGTTTGTTCTCCAATATCCGGACAACACGTATGTCCCGGGAAAAGCAGCCCAGCATGAAGTCAGCCATGTGTGCCAGACTCTGAGTAGGCATGACGTCACTGCCCCCACCAGAAGGATCATTTTCCATTTCCTCCTCTTCCTCCTCCTCTCCGCCCCATCCGCGCTGAACCAATGGGACGCACACAGCCTGACTGCTACCCTCGCCGCCAGCATCCTCTTCCACAGCCACCTCCACGTTGTCCTCCTCCTCCTCATCCTCCTCCTCCTGCAACTGCCACCGAGCAGCAGACAAAAGTGTGGTCTGACTGTCTACCTGCGTTGCGTCTCCTCCTACCCCCGTCTCCTCTGTGTGCAATGCGTTCTCCCTTATTGCGATGAGCGATTCTTTAAGGACGCATAGGAGCGGGATGGTTACGCTCACTATAGCGTCCTCGCTGCTGACCTTCTTAGTGGACTCCTCAAAGATACGCAATACATCGCATATGTCTGCCATCCATGGCCACTCGTGGTTGGCAAACTGAGGGAGCTGAGTTGGAGGCACGCGTGGATGCATCATCTGGTACTCCATCAATGCTTTCTGCTGCTCACACACCCTGGCCAACATGCAATAGGTGGAATTCCAGCGAGTGGGCAGGTCGCACAACAGAAGATGTTGAGGCAAATGGAGGCGTTGCTGGATTTTTTTTAAGCTAGCAGCAGCTACAGTTGACTTCCGAAAGTGAGCACACAAGCGCCGCACTTTGACCAGTAGCTCTGCCAGGTTGGGGTAAGTCTTTAGAAACTTTTGTACTACCAAATTAAAAACGTGGGCCAGGCATGGTACGTGATTGAGTTCTGCAAGCTCCAGAGCCACCACCAGGTTACGGCCGTTATCGCACACGACCATGCCTGGTCCTAGCTGCAGCGGCGACAGCCACATCTCTGTCTGCTGCAATATGGCGTGCCTCACCTCTGCGGCGCTGTGCTTCCTGTCGCCCAAGCTGATGAGCTTAAGCACCGCCTGCTGACGTCTCCCCGCGCCAGTGCTGCAACGCTTCCAGCTAGGGGCTGAGGGCGATGTTAAGGCAGAGGAGGAGGAGGAGGAGGAGGAGGAAGAGGAGGGGGGTCTATCAGAACCCGTGCTGGCAATCTTGGGCGGGGGTGGTATGTAGGCCGTCCCTGTTTGCGACCCCGTCCCCGCTTCCACAACATTCACCCAGTGTGCCGTCAAAGAGATGTAGCGTCCTTGGCCGCAAGCGCTTGTCCACGAGTCGGTGGTCAAGTGGACCTTTGCGCTGACTGCGTACCTCAGGGCCCGCCTGATGTTACGCGACACGTGCTGGTGCAGGGCGGGGACGCCACACCGGGAAAAATAGTGGCGGCTAGGGACGGAATAGCGAGGTGCGGCAGCCGCCATCAGGTCGCGGAAGGCCTGCGTCTCCACAAGCCTAAACGGCAACATCTCCAGGGCCAGCAGTTTGGAGATGAGGCAGGTTAAGGCTTGGGCTTGGGGGTGACTGGAGGCGTACTTCCGCCTGCGGTTGAACGCCTGCGAGATGGACAGTTGATGGGACGAGGAGATGGAAGGTGCAGACGAAGATGCGGGGGAAGGGGGGGCTGAAGGAGAAGGCCCCAAAGTAGCCGAGGCAGAGGCAGATGTGGAGGTGTCCTGGCTGGAGGTCTGGACCGCAGTGGCAGCACACAACAAAGGGGAAGAGGCAGTGGCAGCAAGACCGGGCGCAGGTTGTATTGCGTTTGCTCTCTCCCACTCAGCCCAGTGCTTGAATTCCAAGTGACGGCGCATGCCTGAGGTGGTCAGATTGCTCTTCTCAGAGCCCCTACTCAGTTTTGAGTGGCAGATTGCGCAAACCGCGCTCAGTTTGTCATCCGCGCAAACATTAAAAAATCTCCACACCACAGAAGTACGAGGCCTCGATGGGGGAGCTTCGCGCGACTGCCTGCTGCCGGGAAGAGCTTCGGCCCTGCTGGCTGTGGCCTGCCTTCTCTGTCTGGACTGTCCTCTGCCTCTGGACTGTCCTCTGCCTCTTGCTGCCTTATTCGGTGATGCGCAGACCGCATCTCCACTGCTTTCCCCGCTGGACATCACCCCTGTCCAAGTGGGGTCGGTCATTTCGTCGTCCACCACCTCCTCTTCCACTTCCTCTCTCTGCTCCTCCTCCTGCCCACTGGACATTCCAACAGCCTCCCTTGATGGCAACTGCGTCTCATCATCATCGCTCATGATAGCAGATGCTGGTTCCGGGTCCACATCACTAGCAGATGGCGGATACTCAAGTGTTTGGGCATCACTACAAACAAATTCCTCTGCTAGCTCCTGGGATTCTTGCAGCACATCTGGAAAAGGACCCGAAAAGAGGTCCTGGGAGGGGTCAAGGGTGGGCTGACTCTGTTGGCCAGGTTGGGAGGAAGGAGGGTCAGAGTGAGACTGTGTGGATGACTGGGTGGTGGACAAGTGACTGGAAGCGTTATCGGCCATCCATTGCACCACCTGTTCACGCTGCTCAGGCCTTAACAGAGGTGTACCCCGCCCCCCGCATAACTGTCCCATAAAGGCAGGGAAGCTGGATGAGCGTAATGCTGGCTGCCCCTCACCAGCACGCATTGTATCCCCACTGGCTTCAACGCGGTTTGTGCCCCCACCAGCATTTCCGCGCCCCCGTCCTCGTCCACGTCCCTTTGCGCTAGCCCTCCGCATTTCAGACGTTTTACTTTTTTGGCCACGCGTTATGCCAAATATAAAAATATTTTTAAGAAGAACACCTGGCTATACAGCCGTATACTGCCAGAAGGTGAAATGGTGCCTATACGCACCGTGTATAAAACAGTGTTTTGTTGGCACAGAGGACACAAAACAGTAGTGCCAAATATAAATATATTTTTAAGAAGAACACCTGGCTATACAGCCGTATACTGCCAGAAGGTGAAATGGTGCCTATACGCACCGTGTATAAAACATTGTTTTGTTGGCACAGAGGACACAAAACAGTAGTGCCAAATATAAATATATTTTTAAGAAGAACACCTGGCTATACAGCCGTATACTGCCAGAAGGTGAAATGGTGCCTATACGCACCGGGTATATAACAAGGTTTTGTTGGTAAAGAGGACACAAAACAGTAGTGCCAAATATAAAAATATTTTTAAGAAAAACACCTGGCTATACAGCCGTATACTGCCAGAAGGTGAAATGGTGCCTATACGCACCGGGTATATAACAAGGTTTTGTTGGTAAAGAGGACACAAAACAGTAGTGCCA
Source organism: Gastrophryne carolinensis (assembly GCA_027917425.1). NCBI lineage: Eukaryota > Metazoa > Chordata > Amphibia > Anura > Microhylidae > Gastrophryne > Gastrophryne carolinensis. The sequence goes on along the minus strand of CM051235.1, from coordinate 365,197,193 downwards.
AATATAAAAATATTTTTAAGAAAAACACCTGGCTATACAGCCGTATACTGCCAGAAGGTGAAATGGTGCCTATACGCACCGGGTATATAACAAGGTTTTGTTGGTAAAGAGGACACAAAACAGTAGTGCCAAATATAAAAATATTTTTAAGAAAAACACCTGGCTATACAGCCGTATACTGCCAGAAGGTGAAATGGTGCCTATACGCACCGGGTATATAACAAGGTTTTGTTGGTAAAGAGGACACAAAACAGTAGTGCCAAATATAAAAATATTTTTAAGAAAAACACCTGGCTATACAGCCGTATACTGCCAGAAGGTGAAATGGTGCCTATAAGCACCAGGTATATAACAAGGTTTTGTTGGCACAGAGGACACAAAACAGTAGTGCAAAATATAGTTTTGTATATAGGTGCTAATACACCACTGAAGTCTTTCTGTCCCTATTCCAGCATCAGCAGCTACCCCTCACTAAAGCAGCCGTTTTGAGCAGAGTGTATATAGTTTTGTATATAGGTGCTAATACACCACTGAAGTCTTTCTGTCCCTATTCCAGCAGCAGCAGCTACCCCTCACTAAAGCAGCCGTTGTGTGCAGTGTGTATATAGCTAGAATGAGCTATATACTGTTCAGCATAGTAGCCCTAATAAGGGCTCTTAATGACTCTCTTGTCTTCTGGTAGCTGGTATATATGGTGGTAAATGCGAGATTCCGAGCTTCTGGGGCCCTGCCTGCCTACATAGAATATGAGCTATATACTGTTCAGCGTAGTAGCCCTAATAAGGGCTCTTAATGACTCTCTTGTCTTCTGGTAGCTGGTATATATGGTGGTAAAAGCGATATTCTGAGCTTCTGGGGCCCTGCCTGACTACATAGGATATGAGCTATATACTGTTCAACATAGCAGCACTAATAAGGGATTAAGGACTCTCTTGTCTTCTGGTAGCTGGTATATATGGTGGTAAAAGCGATATTCTGAGCTTCTAGGGCCCTGCCTGACTACATAGGATATGAGCTATATACTGTTCAGCATAGCAGCACTAATAAGGGCTCTTAATGACTCTCTTGTCTTCTGGTAGCTGGTATATATGGTGGTAAAAGCGATATTCTGAGCTTCTGGGGCCCTGCCTGACTACATAGGATATGAGCTATATACTGTTCAACATAGCAGCACTAATAAGGGATTAAGGACTCTCTTGTCTTCTGGTAGCTGGTATATATGGTGGTAAAAGTGATATTCTGAGCTTCTGGGGCCCTGCCTGACTACATAGGATATGAGCTATATACTGTTCAGCATAGCAGCACTAATAAGGGCTCTTAATGACTCTCTTGTCTTCTGGTAGCTGGTATATATGGTGGTAAAAGCGATATTCTGAGCTTCTGGGGCCCTGCCTGCCTACATAGGATATGAGCTATATACTGTTCAGCGTAGTAGCCCTAATAAGGGCTCTTAATGACTCTCTTGTCTTCTGGTAGCTGGTATATATGGTGGTAAAAGCGATATTCTGAGCTTCTGGGGCCCTGCCTGACTACATAGAATATGAGCTATATACTGTTCAGCGTAGTAGCCCTAATAAGGGCTCTTAATGACTCTCTTGTCTTCTGGTAGCTGGTATATATGGTGGTAAAAGCGATATTCTGAGCTTCTGGGGCCCTGCCTGACTACATAGGATATGAGCTATATACTGTTCAACATAGCAGCACTAATAAGGGATTAAGGACTCTCTTGTCTTCTGGTAGCTGGTATATATGGTGGTAAAAGCGATATTCTGAGCTTCTAGGGCCCTGCCTGCCTACATAGGATATGAGCTATATACTGTTCAGCATAGCAGCACTAATAAGGGCTCTTAATGACTCTCTTGTCTTCTGGTAGCTGGTATATATGGTGGTAAAAGCGATATTCTGAGCTTCTGGGGCCCTGCCTGCCTACATAGGATATGAGCTATATACTGTTCAGCGTAGTAGCCCTAATAAGGGCTCTTAATGACTCTCTTGTCTTCTGGTAGCTGGTATATATGGTGGTAAAAGCGATATTCTGAGCTTCTGGGGCCCTGCCTGCCTACATAGGATATGAGCTATATACTGTTCAGCGTAGTAGCCCTAATAAGGGCTCTTAATGACTCTCTTGTCTTCTGGTAGCTGGTATATATGGTGGTAAAAGCGATATTCTGAGCTTCTAGGGCCCTGCCTGCCTACATAGGATATGAGCTATATACTGTTCAACATAGCAGCACTAATAAGGGATTAAGGACTCTCTTGTCTTCTGGTAGCTGGTATATATGGTGGTAAAAGCGATATTCTGAGCTTCTAGGGCCCTGCCTGCCTACATAGGATATGAGCTATATACTGTTCAACATAGCAGCACTAATAAGGGATTAAGGACTCTCTTGTCTTCTGGTAGCTGGTATATATGGTGGTAAAAGCGATATTCTGAGCTTCTAGGGCCCTGCCTGACTACATAGGATATGAGCTATATACTGTTCAGCGTAGTAGCCCTAATAAGGGCTCTTAAGGACTCTCTTGTCTTCTGGTAGCTGGTATATATGGTGGTAAAAGCGATATTCTGAGCTTCTGGGGCCCTGCCTGCCTACATAGGATATGAGCTATATACTGTTCAGCGTAGTAGCCCTAATAAGGGCTCTTAATGACTCTCTTGTCTTCTGGTAGCTGGTATATATGGTGGTAAAAGCGATATTCTGAGCTTCTGGGGCCCTGCCTGACTACATAGGATATGAGCTATATACTGTTCAGCATAGCAGCACTAATAAGGGATTAAGGACTCTCTTGTCTTCTGGTAGCTGGTATATATGGTGGTAAAAGCGATATTCTGAGCTTCTGGGGCCCTGCCTGACTACATAGGATATGAGCTATATACTGTTCAACATAGCAGCACTAATAAGGGATTAAGGACTCTCTTGTCTTCTGGTAGCTGGTATATATGGTGGTAAAAGCGATATTCTGAGCTTCTAGGGCCCTGCCTGACTACATAGGATATGAGCTATATACTGTTCAGCATAGCAGCACTAATAAGGGCTCTTAATGACTCTCTTGTCTTCTGGTAGCTGGTATATATGGTGGTAAAAGCGATATTCTGAGCTTCTGGGGCCCTGCCTGCCTACATAGGATATGAGCTTTATACTGTTCAGCGTAGTAGCCCTAATAAGGGCTCTTAATGACTCTCTTGTCTTCTGGTAGCTGGTATATATGGTGGTAAAAGCGATATTCTGAGCTTCTGGGGCCCTGCCTGACTACATAGAATATGAGCTATATACTGTTCAGCGTAGTAGCCCTAATAAGGGCTCTTAATGACTCTCTTGTCTTCTGGTAGCTGGTATATATGGTGGTAAAAGCGATATTCTGAGCTTCTGGGGCCCTGCCTGACTACATAGGATATGAGCTATATACTGTTCAACATAGCAGCACTAATAAGGGATTAAGGACTCTCTTGTCTTCTGGTAGCTGGTATATATGGTGGTAAAAGCGATATTCTGAGCTTCTAGGGCCCTGCCTACCTACATAGGATATGAGCTATATACTGTTCAGCATAGCAGCACTAATAAGGGCTCTTAATGACTCTCTTGTCTTCTGGTAGCTGGTATATATGGTGGTAAAAGCGATATTCTGAGCTTCTGGGGCCCTGCCTGCCTACATAGGATATGAGCTATATACTGTTCAGCGTAGTAGCCCTAATAAGGGCTCTTAATGACTCTCTTGTCTTCTGGTAGCTGGTATATATGGTGGTAAAAGCGATATTCTGAGCTTCTGGGGCCCTGCCTGCCTACATAGGATATGAGCTATATACTGTTCAGCGTAGTAGCCCTAATAAGGGCTCTTAATGACTCTCTTGTCTTCTGGTAGCTGGTATATATGGTGGTAAAAGCGATATTCTGAGCTTCTAGGGCCCTGCCTGCCTACATAGGATATGAGCTATATACTGTTCAACATAGCAGCACTAATAAGGGATTAAGGACTCTCTTGTCTTCTGGTAGCTGGTATATATGGTGGTAAAAGCGATATTCTGAGCTTCTGGGGCCCTGCCTGCCTACATAGGATATGAGCTATATACTGTTCAGCGTAGTAGCCCTAATAAGGGCTCTTAATGACTCTCTTGTCTTCTGGTAGCTGGTATATATGGTGGTAAAAGCGATATTCTGAGCTTCTAGGGCCCTGCCTGACTACATAGGATATGAGCTATATACTGTTCAGCGTAGTAGCCCTAATAAGGGCTCTTAATGACTCTCTTGTCTTCTGGTAGCTGGTATATATGGTGGTAAAAGCGATATTCTGAGCTTCTGGGGCCCTGCCTGCCTACATAGGATATGAGCTATATACTGTTCAGCGTAGTAGCCCTAATAAGGGCTCTTAATGACTCTCTTGTCTTCTGGTAGCTGGTATATATGGTGGTAAAAGCGATATTCTGAGCTTCTAGGGCCCTGCCTGCCTACATAGGATATGAGCTATATACTGTTCAACATAGCAGCACTAATAAGGGATTAAGGACTCTCTTGTCTTCTGGTAGCTGGTATATATGGTGGTAAAAGCGATATTCTGAGCTTCTGGGGCCCTGCCTGCCTACATAGGATATGAGCTATATACTGTTCAGCGTAGTAGCCTAATAAGGGCTCTTAATGACTCTCTTGTCTTCTGGTAGCTGGTATATATGGTGGTAAAAGCGATATTCTGAGCTTCTAGGGCCCTGCCTGACTACATAGGATATGAGCTATATACTGTTCAACATAGCAGCACTAATAAGGGATTAAGGACTCTCTAGTCTTCTGGTAGCTGGTATATATGGTGGTAAAAGCGATATTCTGAGCTTCTAGGGCCCTGCCTGACTACATAGGATATGAGCTATATACTGTTCAACATAGCAGCACTAATAAGGGATTAAGGACTCTCTTGTCTTCTGGTAGCTGGTATATATGGTGGTAAAAGCGATATTCTGAGCTTCTGGGGCCCTGCCTGCCTACATAGGATATGAGCTATATACTGTTCAGCGTAGTAGCCCTAATAAGGGCTCTTAATGACTCTCTTGTCTTCTGGTAGCTGGTATATATGGTGGTAAAAGCGATATTCTGAGCTTCTGGGGCCCTGCCTGCCTACATAGGATATGAGCTATATACTGTTCAGCGTAGTAGCCCTAATAAGGGCTCTTAATGACTCTCTTGTCTTCTGGTAGCTGGTATATATGGTGGTAAAAGCGATATTCTGAGCTTCTAGGGCCCTGCCTGACTACATAGGATATGAGCTATATACTGTTCAACATAGCAGCACTAATAAGGGATTAATGACTCTCTTGTCTTCTGGTAGCTGGTATATATGGTGGTAAAAGCGATATTCTGAGCTTCTGGGGCCCTGCCTGACTACATAGAATATGAGCTATATACTGTTCAGCGTAGTAGCCCTAATAAGGGCTCTTAATGACTCTCTTGTCTTCTGGTAGCTGATATAGATGGTGGTAAAAGCGATATTCTGAGCTTCTGGGGCCCTGCCTGCCTACATAGGATATGAGCTATATACTGTTCAACATAGCAGCACTAATAAGGGATTAAGGACTCTCTTGTCTTCTGGTAGCTGGTATATATGGTGGTTAAAGCGATATTCTGAGCTTCTGGGGCCCTGCCTGCCTACATAGGATATGAGCTATATACTGTTCAGCGTAGTAGCCCTAATAAGGGCTCTTAATGACTCTCTTGTCTTCTGGTAGCTGGTATATATGGTGGTAAAAGCGATATTCTGAGCTTCTAGGGCCCTGCCTGACTACATAGGATATGAGCTATATACTGTTCAACATAGCAGCACTAATAAGGGCTCTTAATGACTCTCTTGTCTTCTGGTAGCTGGTATATATGGTGGTAAAAGCGATATTCTGAGCTTCTGGGGCCCTGCCTGCCTACATAGGATATGAGCTTTATACTGTTCAGCGTAGTAGCCCTAATAAGGGCTCTTAATGACTCTCTTGTCTTCTGGTAGCTGGTATATATGGTGGTAAAAGCGATATTCTGAGCTTCTGGGGCCCTGCCTGACTACATAGAATATGAGCTATATACTGTTCAGCGTAGTAGCCCTAATAAGGGCTCTTAATGACTCTCTTGTCTTCTGGTAGCTGGTATATATGGTGGTAAAAGCGATATTCTGAGCTTCTGGGGCCCTGCCTGACTACATAGAATATGAGCTATATACTGTTCAGCGTAGTAGCCCTAATAAGGGCTCTTAATGACTCTCTTGTCTTCTGGTAGCTGGTATATATGGTGGTAAAAGCGATATTCTGAGCTTCTGGGGCCCTGCCTGACTACATAGGATATGAGCTATATACTGTTCAACATAGCAGCACTAATAAGGGATTAAGGACTCTCTTGTCTTCTGGTAGCTGGTATATATGGTGGTAAAAGCGATATTCTGAGCTTCTAGGGCCCTGCCTGCCTACATAGGATATGAGCTATATACTGTTCAGCATAGCAGCACTAATAAGGGCTCTTAATGACTCTCTTGTCTTCTGGTAGCTGGTATATATGGTGGTAAAAGCGATATTCTGAGCTTCTGGGGCCCTGCCTGCCTACATAGGATATGAGCTATATACTGTTCAGCGTAGTAGCCCTAATAAGGGCTCTTAATGACTCTCTTGTCTTCTGGTAGCTGGTATATATGGTGGTAAAAGCGATATTCTGAGCTTCTGGGGCCCTGCCTGCCTACATAGGATATGAGCTATATATTGTTCAGCGTAGTAGCCCTAATAAGGGCTCTTAATGACTCTCTTGTCTTCTGGTAGCTGGTATATATGGTGGTAAAAGCGATATTCTGAGCTTCTAGGGCCCTGCCTGCCTACATAGGATATGAGCTATATACTGTTCAACATAGCAGCACTAATAAGGGATTAAGGACTCTCTTGTCTTCTGGTAGCTGGTATATATGGTGGTTAAAGCGATATTCTGAGCTTCTGGGGCCCTGCCTGCCTACATAGGATATGAGCTATATACTGTTCAACATAGCAGCACTAATAAGGGATTAAGGACTCTCTTGTCTTCTGGTAGCTGGTATATATGGTGGTTAAAGCGATATTCTGAGCTTCTGGGGCCCTGCCTGCCTACATAGGATATGAGCTATATACTGTTCAGCGTAGTAGCCCTAATAAGGGCTCTTAATGACTCTCTTGTCTTCTGGTAGCTGGTATATATGGTGGTAAAAGCGATATTCTGAGCTTCTAGGGCCCTGCCTGACTACATAGGATATGAGCTATATACTGTTCAACATAGCAGCACTAATAAGGGCTCTTAATGACTCTCTTGTCTTCTGGTAGCTGGTATATATGGTGGTAAAAGCGATATTCTGAGCTTCTGGGGCCCTGCCTGCCTACATAGGATATGAGCTTTATACTGTTCAGCGTAGTAGCCCTAATAAGGGCTCTTAATGACTCTCTTGTCTTCTGGTAGCTGGTATATATGGTGGTAAAAGCGATATTCTGAGCTTCTGGGGCCCTGCCTGACTACATAGAATATGAGCTATATACTGTTCAGCGTAGTAGCCCTAATAAGGGCTCTTAATGACTCTCTTGTCTTCTGGTAGCTGGTATATATGGTGGTAAAAGCGATATTCTGAGCTTCTGGGGCCCTGCCTGACTACATAGAATATGAGCTATATACTGTTCAGCGTAGTAGCCCTAATAAGGGCTCTTAATGACTCTCTTGTCTTCTGGTAGCTGGTATATATGGTGGTAAAAGCGATATTCTGAGCTTCTGGGGCCCTGCCTGACTACATAGGATATGAGCTATATACTGTTCAACATAGCAGCACTAATAAGGGATTAAGGACTCTCTTGTCTTCTGGTAGCTGGTATATATGGTGGTAAAAGCGATATTCTGAGCTTCTAGGGCCCTGCCTGCCTACATAGGATATGAGCTATATACTGTTCAGCATAGCAGCACTAATAAGGGCTCTTAATGACTCTCTTGTCTTCTGGTAGCTGGTATATATGGTGGTAAAAGCGATATTCTGAGCTTCTGGGGCCCTGCCTGCCTACATAGGATATGAGCTATATACTGTTCAGCGTAGTAGCCCTAATAAGGGCTCTTAATGACTCTCTTGTCTTCTGGTAGCTGGTATATATGGTGGTAAAAGCGATATTCTGAGCTTCTGGGGCCCTGCCTGCCTACATAGGATATGAGCTATATATTGTTCAGCGTAGTAGCCCTAATAAGGGCTCTTAATGACTCTCTTGTCTTCTGGTAGCTGGTATATATGGTGGTAAAAGCGATATTCTGAGCTTCTAGGGCCCTGCCTGCCTACATAGGATATGAGCTATATACTGTTCAACATAGCAGCACTAATAAGGGATTAAGGACTCTCTTGTCTTCTGGTAGCTGGTATATATGGTGGTAAAAGCGATATTCTGAGCTTCTGGGGCCCTGCCTGCCTACATAGGATATGAGCTATATACTGTTCAGCGTAGTAGCCCTAATAAGGGCTCTTAATGACTCTCTTGTCTTCTGGTAGCTGGTATATATGGTGGTAAAAGCGATATTCTGAGCTTCTAGGGCCCTGCCTGCCTACATAGGATATGAGCTATATACTGTTCAACATAGCAGCACTAATAAGGGATTAAGGACTCTCTTGTCTTCTGGTAGCTGGTATATATGGTGGTAAAAGCGATATTCTGAGCTTCTGGGGCCCTGCCTGCCTACATAGGATATGAGCTATATACTGTTCAGCGTAGTAGCCCTAATAAGGGCTCTTAATGACTCTCTTGTCTTCTGGTAGCTAGTATATATGGTGGTAAAAGCGATATTCTGAGCTTCTAGGGCCCTGCCTGACTACATAGGATATGAGCTATATACTGTTCAACATAGCAGCACTAATAAGGGATTAAGGACTCTCTTGTCTTCTGGTAGCTGGTATATATGGTGGTAAAAGCGATATTCTGAGCTTCTGGGGCCCTGCCTGCCTACATAGGATATGAGCTATATACTGTTCAGCGTAGTAGCCCTAATAAGGGCTCTTAATGACTCTCTTGTCTTCTGGTAGCTGGTATATATGGTGGTAAAAGCGATATTCTGAGCTTCTAGGGCCCTGCCTGACTACATAGGATATGAGCTATATACTGTTCAACATAGCAGCACTAATAAGGGATTAAGGACTCTCTTGTCTTCTGGTAGCTGGTATATATGGTGGTAAAAGCGATATTCTGAGCTTCTGGGGCCCTGCCTGACTACATAGGATATGAGCTATATACTGTTCAGCGTAGTAGCCCTAATAAGGGCTCTTAATGACTCTCTTGTCTTCTGGTAGCTGGTATATATGGTGGTAAAAGCGATATTCTGAGCTTCTGGGGCCCTGCCTGCCTACATAGGATATGAGCTATATACTGTTCAGCGTAGTAGCCCTAATAAGGGCTCTTAATGACTCTCTTGTCTTCTGGTAGCTGGTATATATGGTGGTAAAAGCGATATTCTGAGCTTCTGGGGCCCTGCCTGACTACAAAGGATATGAGCTATATACTGTTCAACATAGCAGCACTAATAAGGGATTAAGGACTCTCTTGTCTTCTGGTAGCTGGTATATATGGTGGTAAAAGCGATATTCTGAGCTTCTAGGGCCCTGCCTGACTACATAGGATATGAGCTATATACTGTTCAGCGTAGTAGCCCTAATAAGGGCTCTTAATGACTCTCTTGTCTTCTGGTAGCTGGTATATATGGTGGTAAAAGCGATATTCTGAGCTTCTAGGGCCCTGCCTGACTACATAGGATATGAGCTATATACTATTCAACATAGCAGCACTAATAAGGGATTAATGACTCTCTTGTCTTCTGGTAGCTGGTATATATGGTGGTAAAAGCGATATTCTGAGCTTCTGGGGCCCTGCCTGCCTACATAGGATATGAGCTATATACTGTTCAGCATAGTAGCCCTAATAAGGGCTCTTAATGACTCTCTTGTCTTCTGGTAGCTGGTATATATGGTGGTAAAAGCGATATTCTGAGCTTCTGGGGCCCTGCCTGCCTACATAGGATATGAGCTATATACTGTTCAACATAGCAGCACTAATAAGGGATTAAGGACTCTCTTGTCTTCTGGTAGCTGGTATATATGGTGGTAAAAGCGATATTCTGAGCTTCTGGGGCCCTGCCTGCCTACATAGAATATGAGCTATATACTGTTCAGCGTAGTAGCCCTAATAAGGGCTCTTAATGACTCTCTTGTCTTCTGGTAGCTGGTATATATGGTGGTAAAAGCGATATTCTGAGCTTCTGGGGCCCTGCCTGCCTACATAGGATATGCATACCTCCCAAGTGTCCCGATTTGCCCGGGACTTTCACGGGAAGCCCCCCATGTCCCGTGGTCCCGCCCCTTTAAGAAATGTCCCGGCTGCCGCCCCGCCCCCGCTGTGGAGCGGTGTGCCCGGGCTCTGCGCTTCGGTTAGTAACGTGCTGTGCGCCGGCATCAGCAGAGCTGGTTTGTGGAGGCCCAATCGCGGCTGGGCCAATGATGGAGGAGTGGGCGGGGCACAATTACGCTGTGCCCGGGCTCTGTGCTGAAGATAGGATGGCTGGAGAGGGAGGGGGAAGATAAGGTAAAAATCAAAAAGCTGCAGAGCTCCCGCAGCGCTCCCACCAGCCGCCAGAGACTTTCTTTTAAATCATGTTTGGCTGTCGGAGTGATTGATCTCTGCCCTCCTCCCCTGACTGTCAGTTCCAGAAGACTGCACATGGGAGGGGGCTTGCCGAGTGAGGCTGTTCTCCCGAACCTCCCCCGCCCGCGCGCTGCGATCATCAGTGTCCTGGAGGTGTCAGACTTGCAGGACACAAGAGTAAAGTAGAGAAAAGGCAAGTGAATGATATATTAGTTGTGGCCAGTCTGCCTCATTCGCTTCTATTCTGGGTTTCCTTTCTATTCTCTGTCCTTTTCTCGCTTTATCACTGTTCTTCTTTTTCTTTCTCCCTTCCTTCCCCATCTCTCTCTCTTTCTTCCTGTTTTAATTTTTTGAACTATCTTGCTTCTTTTATTTGTCCATTCCTTTATTCTTTTTCTCTTCCTTTATCTTTCCCCCTCTGCACATTTCTCGCTGTGTTTTTCTCTTTTTTTCTTCTCTGCCTTTCTTTCTCTCTCTCCACCACGCTTTATTCTATCTCGTTTTCAACTTTGCTTCTCTCTTTCTCTTTTGTTATCTTTCCTTCATCCTTCCCTCTCTCCCCTCCTCTCTGCATTTCCTCTCTTTTTTCTTCTCCCACTCCTTCCTTCTTCCCTTTCTTTTTCTCACCTTTCCTTTCTTCCTTACATTCTTCCCTTTCCACCTTTCACTCCTTCTCCCTCACTCCCATACTGCCTTCTTTCTTCCTTTTGTTCTTTCACTGCCCTTCCTCTTTCTTATCTGCTGTCCTTGCTCTTCTCTCTCTCCTTTTCTTCAGTTCTCACTTCCATCTCTCTCGTTCTCTCCCTGTTTCTTTTCTTACTCTATTACTCCATTCCTCTTCTCCTCTTTTCATCCTGTCTTCTTCCCGTCTCTTTACTCTCTCTCTTTATTTCTTTTTCTCTCCCCCCTCTCCCTCCTCTCTTTCTTTCCCTCCTTCCTCTTCCTCCCTTTCTCTTTTCTTTCACTCACTATTGCTATACATTTTTTCTCTCTTTTTTCATTACCTCCCCCACTTCTGTTTTCCCTCTCTTCCTTGCTTCACTCACTTCCTTCTTTTTATTTTCCCTTCTCTCTATTTCTCACCTTCTTTTTCTCTCCTTTTTCTTTCTTTACTCTTCTTCCCAACCTCCTAACTTTCTCCTTTTTTTCCTCTTCTTTCTTTTTCCCTCTCTCTTTTTTCCTCCATTTTCTCCTTTCTCTTGTCTTTCTCCCTTTTCTCACACTATCACACTATTGTATGCATGTGTGCGCGAGGGCTTGCCAGTTTTATTATCACCAATATGTAATTTGTAGGTGGTGTTTCCCTTTATGGGCATGGCTAGGGGGCGTGGCTAGGGGCGTGGCTTAATGGTAACAAAAAGGCAACATTTGTCCCTCTTTCTTGCTTTCAAAAGTTGGGAGGTATGGGATATGAGCTATATACTGTTCAGCGTAGTAGCCCTAATAAGGGCTCTTAATGACTCTCTTGTCTTCTGGTAGCTGGTATATATGGTGGTAAAAGCGATATTCTGAGCTTCTGGGGCCCTGCCTGCCTACATATGAGCTATATACTGTTCAGCATAGTAGCCCTAATAAGGGCTCTCAATGACTCTCTTGTCTTCTGGTAGCTGGTATATATGGTGGAAAATGCGATATTCTGAGCTTCTGGGGCCCTGCCTGACTACATATGAGCTATATACTGTTCAGCATAGTAGCCCTAATAAGGGCTCTTAATGACTCTCTTGTCTTCTGGTAGCTTGTATATATGGTGGTAAATGCGATATTCTGAGCTTCTAGGGCCCTGCCTGACTACATAGGATATGAGCTATATACTGTTCAACATAGTAGCCCTAATAAGGGCTCTTAATGACTCTCTTGTCTTCTGGTAGCTGGTATATATGGTGGTAAAAGCGATATTCTGAGCTTCTGGGGCCCTGCCTGACTACATAGAATATGAGCTATATACTGTTCAGCATAGTAGCCCTAATAAGGGCTCTTAATGACTCTCTTGTCTTCTGGTAGCTGGTATATATGGTGGTAAAAGCGATATTCTGAGCTTCTAGGGCCCTGCCTGCCTACATAGGATATGAGCTATATACTGTTCAACATAGCAGCACTAATAAGGGATTAAGGACTCTCTTGTCTTCTGGTAGCTGGTATATATGGTGGTAAAAGCGATATTCTGAGCTTCTGGGGCCCTGCCTGCCTACATAGGATATGAGCTATATACTGTTCAGCGTAGTAGCCCTAATAAGGGCTCTTAATGACTCTCTTGTCTTCTGGTAGCTGGTATATATGGTGGTAAAAGCGATATTCTGAGCTTCTAGGGCCCTGCCTGCCTACATAGGATATGAGCTATATACTGTTCAACATAGCAGCACTAATAAGGGATTAAGGACTCTCTTGTCTTCTGGTAGCTGGTATATATGGTGGTAAAAGCGATATTCTGAGATTCTGGGGCCCTGCCTGCCTACATAGGATATGAGCTATATACTGTTCAGCGTAGTAGCCCTAATAAGGGCTCTTAATGACTCTCTTGTCTTCTGGTAGCTGGTATATATGGTGGTAAAAGCGATATTCTGAGCTTCTGGGGCCCTGCCTGACTACATAGGATATGAGCTATATACTGTTCAGCGTAGTAGCCCTAATAAGGGCTCTTAATGACTCTCTTGTCTTCTGGTAGCTGGTATATATGGTGGTAAAAGCGATATTCTGAGCTTCTGGGGCCCTGCCTGCCTACATATGAGCTATATACTGTTCAACATAGTAGCCCTAATAAGGGCTCTTAATGACTCTCTTGTCTTCTGGTAGCTGGTATATATGGTGGTAAATGCGATATTCTGAGCTTCTGGGGCCCTGCCTGCCTACATATGAGCTATATACTGTTCAGCATAGTAGCCCTAATAAGGGCTTTCAATGACTCTCTTGTCTTCTGGTAGCTGGTATAGATGGTGGTAAAAGCGATATTCTGAGCTTCTGGGGCCCTGCCTGACTACATAGGATATGAGCTATATACTGTTCAGCGTAGTAGCACTAATAAGGGCTCTTAATGACTCTCTTGTCTTCTGGTAGCTGGTATATATGGTGGTAAAAGCGATATTCTGAGCTTCTGGGGCCCTGCCTGCCTACATAGGATATGAGCTATATACTGTTCAGCGTAGTAGCCCTAATAAGGGCTTTCAATGACTCTCTTGTCTTCTGGTAGCTGGTATAGATGGTGGTAAAAGCGATATTCTGAGCTTCTGGGGCCCTGCCTGCCTACATAGGATATGAGCTATATACTGTTCAGCATAGCAGCACTAATAAGGGCTCTTAATGACTCTCTTGTCTTCTGGTAGCTGGTATATATGGTGGTAAAAGCGATATTCTGAGCTTCTGGGGCCCTGCCTGACTACATAGGATATGAGCTATATACTGTTCAGCATAGCAGCACTAATAAGGGATTAAGGACTCTCTTGTCTTCTGGTAGCTGGTATATATGGTGGTAAAAGCGATATTCTGAGCTTCTGGGGCCCTGCCTGCCTACATAGGATATGAGCTATATACTGTTCAGCGTAGTAGCCCTAATAAGGGATTAATGACTCTCTTGTCTTCTGGTAGCTGGTATATATGGTGGTAAAAGCGATATTCTGAGCTTCTGGGGCCCTGCCTGACTACATAGAATATGAGCTATATACTGTTCAGCGTAGTAGCCCTAATAAGGGCTCTTAATGACTCTCTTGTCTTCTGGTAGCTGGTATATATGGTGGTAAAAGCGATATTCTGAGCTTCTGGGGCCCTGCCTGGCTACATAGAATATGAGCTATATACTGTTCAGCGTAGTAGCCCTAATAAGGGCTCTTAATGACTCTCTTGTCTTCTGGTAGCTGGTATATATGGTGGTAAAAGCGATATTCTGAGCTTCTGGGGCCCTGCCTGCCTACATATGATATGAGCTATATACTGTTCAACGTAGTAGCCCTAATAAGGGCTCTTAATGACTCTCTTGTCTTCTGGTAGCTGGTATATATGGTGGTAAAAGCGATATTCTGAGCTTCTGGGGCCCCGCCTGACTACATAGGATATGAGCTATATACTGTTCAGCGTAGTAGCCCTAATAAGGGCTCTTAATGACTCTCTTGTCTTCTGGTAGCTGGTATATATGGTGGTAAAAGCGATATTCTGAGCTTCTGGGGCCCTGCCTGCCTACATATGGGCTATATACTGTTCAGCGTAGTAGCCCTAATAAGGGCTCTTAATGACTCTCTTGTCTTCTGGTAGCTGGTATATATGGTGGTAAAAGCGATATTCTGAGCTTCTGGGGCCCTGCCTGACTACATAGGATATGAGCTATATACTGTTCAACATAGCAGCACTATTAAGGGATTAAGGACTCTCTTGTCTTCTGGTAGCTGGTATATATGGTGGTAAAAGCGATATTCTGAGCTTCTAGGGCCCTGCCTGACTACATAGAATATGAGCTATATACTGTTCAGCGTAGTAGCCCTAATAAGGGCTCTTAATGACTCTCTTGTCTTCTGGTAGCTGGTATAGATGGTGGTAAAAGCGATATTCTGAGCTTCTGGGGCCCTGCCTGCCTACATAGGATATGAGCTATATACTGTTCAACATAGCAGCACTAATAAGGGATTAAGGACTCTCTTGTCTTCTGGTAGCTGGTATATATGGTGGTTAAAGCGATATTCTGAGCTTCTGGGGCCCTGCCTGCCTACATAGGATATGAGCTATATACTGTTCAGCGTAGTAGCCCTAATAAGGGCTCTTAATGACTCTCTTGTCTTCTGGTAGCTGGTATATATGGTGGTAAAAGCGATATTCTGAGCTTCTAGGGCCCTGCCTGACTACATAGGATATGAGCTATATACTGTTCAACATAGCAGCACTAATAAGGGCTCTTAATGACTCTCTTGTCTTCTGGTAGCTGGTATATATGGTGGTAAAAGCGATATTCTGAGCTTCTGGGGCCCTGCCTGCCTACATAGGATATGAGCTTTATACTGTTCAGCGTAGTAGCCCTAATAAGGGCTCTTAATGACTCTCTTGTCTTCTGGTAGCTGGTATATATGGTGGTAAAAGCGATATTCTGAGCTTCTGGGGCCCTGCCTGACTACATAGAATATGAGCTATATACTGTTCAGCGTAGTAGCCCTAATAAGGGCTCTTAATGACTCTCTTGTCTTCTGGTAGCTGGTATATATGGTGGTAAAAGCGATATTCTGAGCTTCTGGGGCCCTGCCTGACTACATAGAATATGAGCTATATACTGTTCAGCGTAGTAGCCCTAATAAGGGCTCTTAATGACTCTCTTGTCTTCTGGTAGCTGGTATATATGGTGGTAAAAGCGATATTCTGAGCTTCTGGGGCCCTGCCTGACTACATAGGATATGAGCTATATACTGTTCAACATAGCAGCACTAATAAGGGATTAAGGACTCTCTTGTCTTCTGGTAGCTGGTATATATGGTGGTAAAAGCGATATTCTGAGCTTCTAGGGCCCTGCCTGCCTACATAGGATATGAGCTATATACTGTTCAGCATAGCAGCACTAATAAGGGCTCTTAATGACTCTCTTGTCTTCTGGTAGCTGGTATATATGGTGGTAAAAGCGATATTCTGAGCTTCTGGGGCCCTGCCTGCCTACATAGGATATGAGCTATATACTGTTCAGCGTAGTAGCCCTAATAAGGGCTCTTAATGACTCTCTTGTCTTCTGGTAGCTGGTATATACAGTCAGGGCCAGAAGTATTTGGACAGTGACACAATTTTCGCAAGTTGGGCTCTGCATGCCACCGCATTGGATTTGAAATGAAACCTCTACAACAGAATTCAAGTGCAGATTGTAACGTTTAATTTGAAGGGTTGAACAAAAATACCTGATAGAAAATGTAGGAATTGTACACATTTCTTAACAAACACTCCACATTTTAGGAGCTCAAAAGTAATTGGACAAATAAACATAACCCAAACAAAATATTTATTTTCTCAATATTTTGTTGCAAATCCTTTGGAGGCAATCACTGCCTTAAGTCTGGAACCCATGGATATCACCAAATGCTGGGTTTCCTCCTTCTTAATGCTTTGCCAGGCCTTTCCAGCCGCAGCCTTCAGGTCTTGCTTGTTTGTGGGTCTTTCCGTCTTAAGTCTGGATTTGAGCAAGTGAAATGCATGCTCAATTGGGTTAAGATCTGGTGATTGACTTGGCCATTGCAGAATGTTCCACTTTTTTGCACTCATGAACTCCTGGGTAGCTTTGGCTGTATGCTTGGGGTCATTGTCCATCTGTACTATGAAGCGCCGTCCGATCAACTTTGCAGCATTTGGCTGAATCTGGGCTGAAAGTATATCCCGGTACACTTCAGAATTCATCCGGCTACTCTTGTCTGCTGTTATGTCATCAATAAACACAAGTGACCCAGTGCCATTGAAAGCCATGCATGCCCATGCCATCACGTTGCCTCCACCATGTTTTACAGAGGATGTGGTGTGCCTTGGATCATGTGCCGTTCCCTTTCTTCTCCAAACTTTTTTCTTCCCATCATTCTGGTACAGGTTGATCTTTGTCTCATCTGTCCATAGAATACTTTTCCAGAACTGAGCTGGCTTGTTGAGGTGTTTTTGGGCAAATTTAACTCTGGCCTGTCTATTTTTGGAATTGATGAATGGTTTGCATCTAGATGTGAACCCTTTGTATTTACTTTCATGGAGTCTTCTCTTTACTGTTGACTTAGAGACAGATACACCTACTTCCCTGAGAGTGTTCTGGACTTCAGTTAATGTTGTCAACGGGTTCTTCTTCACCAAAGAAAGTATGCAGCGATCATCCACCACTGTTGTCTTCCGTGGACGCCCAGCCCTTTTTGAGTTCCCAAGCTCACCAGTCAATTCCTTTTTTCTCAGAATGTACCCGACTGTTGATTTTGCTAATCCAAGCATGTCTGCTATCTCTCTGATGGATTTTTTCTTTTTTTTCAGCCTCAGGATGTTCTGCTTCACCTCAATTGAGAGTTCCTTTGACCGCATGTTGTCTGTTCACAGCAACAGCTTCCAAATGCAAAACCACACACCTGGAATCAACCCCAGACCTTTTAACTACTTCATTGATTACAGGTTAACGAGGGAGACGCCTTCAGAGTTAATTGCAGCCCTTAGAGTCCATTGTCCAATTACTTTTGGTCCCTTGAAAAAGAGGAGGCTATGCATTACAGAGCTATGATTCCTAAACCCTTTCTCCGATTTGGATGTGGAAACTCTCATATTGCAGCTGGGAGTGTGCACTTTCAGCCCATATTATATATAATTGTATTTCTGAACATGTTTTTGTAAACAGCTAAAATAACAAAACTTGTGTCACTGTCCAAATATTTCTGGCCCTGACTGTATGGTGGTAAAAGCGATATTCTGAGCTTCTGGGGCCCTGCCTGCCTACATAGGATATGAGCTATATACTGTTCAGCGTAGTAGCCCTAATAAGGGCTCTTAATGACTCTCTTGTCTTCTGGTAGCTGGTATATATGGTGGTAAAAGCGATATTCTGAGCTTCTAGGGCCCTGCCTGCCTACATAGGATATGAGCTATATACTGTTCAACATAGCAGCACTAATAAGGGATTAAGGACTCTCTTGTCTTCTGGTAGCTGGTATATATGGTGGTAAAAGCGATATTCTGAGCTTCTGGGGCCCTGCCTGCCTACATAGGATATGAGCTATATACTGTTCAGCGTAGTAGCCCTAATAAGGGCTCTTAATGACTCTCTTGTCTTCTGGTAGCTGGTATATATGGTGGTAAAAGCGATATTCTGAGCTTCTAGGGCCCTGCCTGCCTACATAGGATATGAGCTATATACTGTTCAACATAGCAGCACTAATAAGGGATTAAGGACTCTCTTGTCTTCTGGTAGCTGGTATATATGGTGGTAAAAGCGATATTCTGAGCTTCTGGGGCCCTGCCTGCCTACATAGGATATGAGCTATATACTGTTCAGCGTAGTAGCCCTAATAAGGGCTCTTAATGACTCTCTTGTCTTCTGGTAGCTGGTATATATGGTGGTAAAAGCGATATTCTGAGCTTCTAGGGCCCTGCCTGACTACATAGGATATGAGCTATATACTGTTCAACATAGCAGCACTAATAAGGGATTAAGGACTCTCTTGTCTTCTGGAAGCTGGTATATATGGTGGTAAAAGCGATATTCTGAGCTTCTGGGGCCCTGCCTGCCTACATAGGATATGAGCTATATACTGTTCAGCATAGTAGCCCTAATAAGGGCTCTTAATGACTCTCTTGTCTTCTGGTAGCTGGTATATATGGTGGTAAAAGCGATATTCTGAGCTTCTGGGGCCCTGCCTGACTACAAAGGATATGAGCTATATACTGTTCAACATAGCAGCACTAATAAGGGATTAAGGACTCTCTTGTCTTCTGGTAGCTGGTATATATGGTGGTAAAAGCGATATTCTGAGCTTCTAGGGCCCTGCCTGACTACATAGGATATGAGCTATATACTGTTCAACATAGCAGCACAAATAAGGGATTAAGGACTCTCTTGTCTTCTGGTAGCTGGTATATATGGTGGTAAAAGCGTTATTCTGAGCTTCTGGGGCCCTGCCTGACTACATAGGATATGAGCTATATACTGTTCAGCGTAGTAGCCCTAATAAGGGCTCTTAATGACTCTCTTGTCTTCTGGTAGCTGGTATATATGGTGGTAAAAGCGATATTCTGAGCTTCTAGGGCCCTGCCTGACTACATAGGATATGAGCTATATACTGTTCAACATAGCAGCACTAATAAGGGATTAATGACTCTCTTGTCTTCTGGTAGCTGGTATATATGGTGGTAAAAGCAATATTCTGAGCTTCTGGGGCCCTGCCTGCCTACATAGGATATGAGCTATATACTGTTCAGCATAGTAGCCCTAATAAGGGCTCTTAATGACTCTCTTGTCTTCTGGTAGCTGGTATATATGGTGGTAAAAGCGATATTCTGAGCTTCTGGGGCCCTGCCTGCCTACATAGGATATGAGCTATATACTGTTCAGCGTAGTAGCCCTAATAAGGGCTCTTAATGACTCTCTTGTCTTCTGGTAGCTGGTATATATGGTGGTAAAAGCGATATTCTGAGCTTCTAGGGCCCTGCCTGACTACATAGGATATGAGCTATATACTGTTCAACATAGCAGCACTAATAAGGGATTAAGGACTCTCTTGTCTTCTGGTAGCTGGTATATATGGTGGTAAAAGCGATATTCTGAGCTTCTGGGGCCCTGCCTGCCTACATAGAATATGAGCTATATACTGTTCAGCGTAGTAGCCCTAATAAGGGCTCTTAATGACTCTCTTGTCTTCTGGTAGCTGGTATATATGGTGGTAAAAGCGATATTCTGAGCTTCTGGGGCCCTGCCTGCCTACATAGGATATGCATACCTCCCAAGTGTCCCGATTTGCCCGGGACTTTCACGGGAAGCCCCCCATGTCCCGTGGTCCCGCCCCTTTAAGAAATGTCCCGGCTGCCGCCCCGCCCCCGCTGTGGAGCGGTGTGCCCGGGCTCTGCGCTTCGGTTAGTAACGTGCTGTGCGCCGGCATCAGCAGAGCTGGTTTGTGGAGGCCCAATCGCGGCTGGGCCAATGATGGAGGAGTGGGCGGGGCACAATTACGCTGTGCCCGGGCTCTGTGCTGAAGATAGGATGGCTGGAGAGGGAGGGGGAAGATAAGGTAAAAATCAAAAAGCTGCAGAGCTCCCGCAGCGCTCCCACCAGCCGCCAGAGACTTTCTTTTAAATCATGTTTGGCTGTCGGAGTGATTGATCTCTGCCCTCCTCCCCTGACTGTCAGTTCCAGAAGACTGCACATGGGAGGGGGCTTGCCGAGTGAGGCTGTTCTCCCGAACCTCCCCCGCCCGCGCGCTGCGATCATCAGTGTCCTGGAGGTGTCAGACTTGCAGGACACAAGAGTAAAGTAGAGAAAAGGCAAGTGAATGATATATTAGTTGTGGCCAGTCTGCCTCATTCGCTTCTATTCTGGGTTTCCTTTCTATTCTCTGTCCTTTTCTCGCTTTATCACTGTTCTTCTTTTTCTTTCTCCCTTCCTTCCCCATCTCTCTCTCTTTCTTCCTGTTTTAATTTTTTGAACTATCTTGCTTCTTTTATTTGTCCATTCCTTTATTCTTTTTCTCTTCCTTTATCTTTCCCCCTCTGCACATTTCTCGCTGTGTTTTTCTCTTTTTTTCTTCTCTGCCTTTCTTTCTCTCTCTCCACCACGCTTTATTCTATCTCGTTTTCAACTTTGCTTCTCTCTTTCTCTTTTGTTATCTTTCCTTCATCCTTCCCTCTCTCCCCTCCTCTCTGCATTTCCTCTCTTTTTTCTTCTCCCACTCCTTCCTTCTTCCCTTTCTTTTTCTCACCTTTCCTTTCTTCCTTACATTCTTCCCTTTCCACCTTTCACTCCTTCTCCCTCACTCCCATACTGCCTTCTTTCTTCCTTTTGTTCTTTCACTGCCCTTCCTCTTTCTTATCTGCTGTCCTTGCTCTTCTCTCTCTCCCTTTCTTCAGTTCTCACTTCCATCTCTCTCGTTCTCTCCCTGTTTCTTTTCTTACTCTATTACTCCATTCCTCTTCTCCTCTTTTCATCCTGTCTTCTTCCCGTCTCTTTACTCTCTCTCTTTATTTCTTTTTCTCTCCCCCCTCTCCCTCCTCTCTTTCTTTCCCTCCTTCCTCTTCCTCCCTTTCTCTTTTCTTTCACTCACTATTACTATACATTTTTTCTCTCTTTTTTCATTACCTCCCCCACTTCTGTTTTCCCTCTCTTCCTTGCTTCACTCACTTCCTTCTTTTTATTTTCCCTTCTCTCTATTTCTCACCTTCTTTTTCTCTCCTTTTTCTTTCTTTACTCTTCTTCCCAACCTCCTAACTTTCTCCTTTTTTTCCTCTTCTTTCTTTTTCCCTCTCTCTTTTTTCCTCCATTTTCTCCTTTCTCTTGTCTTTCTCCCTTTTCTCACACTATCACACTATTGTATGCATGTGTGCGCGAGGGCTTGCCAGTTTTATTATCACCAATATGTAATTTGTAGGTGGTGTTTCCCTTTATGGGCATGGCTAGGGGGCGTGGCTAGGGGCGTGGCTTAATGGTAACAAAAAGGCAACATTTGTCCCTCTTTCTTGCTTTCAAAAGTTGGGAGGTATGGGATATGAGCTATATACTGTTCAGCGTAGTAGCCCTAATAAGGGCTCTTAATGACTCTCTTGTCTTCTGGTAGCTGGTATATATGGTGGTAAAAGCGATATTCTGAGCTTCTGGGGCCCTGCCTGCCTACATATGAGCTATATACTGTTCAGCATAGTAGCCCTAATAAGGGCTCTCAATGACTCTCTTGTCTTCTGGTAGCTGGTATATATGGTGGAAAATGCGATATTCTGAGCTTCTGGGGCCCTGCCTGACTACATAGGAGCTATATACTGTTCAGCATAGTAGCCCTAATAAGGGCTCTTAATGACTCTCTTGTCTTCTGGTAGCTGGTATATATGGTGGTAAATGCGATATTCTGAGCTTCTAGGGCCCTGCCTGACTACATAGGATATGAGCTATATACTGTTCAACATAGTAGCCCTAATAAGGGCTCTTAATGACTCTCTTGTCTTCTGGTAGCTGGTATATATGGTGGTAAAAGCGATATTCTGAGCTTCTGGGGCCCTGCCTGACTACATAGAATATGAGCTATATACTGTTCAGCATAGTAGCCCTAATAAGGGCTCTTAATGACTCTCTTGTCTTCTGGTAGCTGGTATATATGGTGGTAAAAGCGATATTCTGAGCTTCTAGGGCCCTGCCTGCCTACATAGGATATGAGCTATATACTGTTCAACATAGCAGCACTAATAAGGGATTAAGGACTCTCTTGTCTTCTGGTAGCTGGTATATATGGTGGTAAAAGCGATATTCTGAGCTTCTGGGGCCCTGCCTGCCTACATAGGATATGAGCTATATACTGTTCAGCGTAGTAGCCCTAATAAGGGCTCTTAATGACTCTCTTGTCTTCTGGTAGCTGGTATATATGGTGGTAAAAGCGATATTCTGAGCTTCTAGGGCCCTGCCTGCCTACATAGGATATGAGCTATATACTGTTCAACATAGCAGCACTAATAAGGGATTAAGGACTCTCTTGTCTTCTGGTAGCTGGTATATATGGTGGTAAAAGCGATATTCTGAGCTTCTGGGGCCCTGCCTGCCTACATAGGATATGAGCTATATACTGTTCAGCGTAGTAGCCCTAATAAGGGCTCTTAATGACTCTCTTGTCTTCTGGTAGCTGGTATATATGGTGGTAAAAGCGATATTCTGAGCTTCTGGGGCCCTGCCTGACTACATAGGATATGAGCTATATACTGTTCAGCGTAGTAGCCCTAATAAGGGCTCTTAATGACTCTCTTGTCTTCTGGTAGCTGGTATATATGGTGGTAAAAGCGATATTCTGAGCTTCTGGGGCCCTGCCTGCCTACATATGAGCTATATACTGTTCAACATAGTAGCCCTAATAAGGGCTCTTAATGACTCTCTTGTCTTCTGGTAGCTGGTATATATGGTGGTAAATGCGATATTCTGAGCTTCTGGGGCCCTGCCTGCCTACATATGAGCTATATACTGTTCAGCATAGTAGCCCTAATAAGGGCTTTCAATGACTCTCTTGTCTTCTGGTAGCTGGTATAGATGGTGGTAAAAGCGATATTCTGAGCTTCTGGGGCCCTGCCTGACTACATAGGATATGAGCTATATACTGTTCAGCGTAGTAGCACTAATAAGGGCTCTTAATGACTCTCTTGTCTTCTGGTAGCTGGTATATATGGTGGTAAAAGCGATATTCTGAGCTTCTGGGGCCCTGCCTGCCTACATAGGATATGAGCTATATACTGTTCAGCGTAGTAGCCCTAATAAGGGCTCTCAATGACTCTCTTGTCTTCTGGTAGCTGGTATAGATGGTGGTAAAAGCGATATTCTGAGCTTCTGGGGCCCTGCCTGACTACATAGGATATGAGCTATATACTGTTCAGCATAGCAGCACTAATAAGGGCTCTTAATGACTCTCTTGTCTTCTGGTAGCTGGTATATATGGTGGTAAAAGCGATATTCTGAGCTTCTGGGGCCCTGCCTGACTACATAGGATATGAGCTATATACTGTTCAGCATAGCAGCACTAATAAGGGATTAAGGACTCTCTTGTCTTCTGGTAGCTGGTATATATGGTGGTAAAAGCGATATTCTGAGCTTCTGGGGCCCTGCCTGCCTACATAGGATATGAGCTATATACTGTTCAGCGTAGTAGCCCTAATAAGGGATTAATGACTCTCTTGTCTTCTGGTAGCTGGTATATATGGTGGTAAAAGCGATATTCTGAGCTTCTGGGGCCCTGCCTGCCTACATAGGATATGAGCTATATACTGTTCAGCGTAGTAGTCCTAATAAGGGCTCTTAATGACTCTCTTGTCTTCTGGTAGCTGGTATATATGGTGGTAAAAGCGATATTCTGAGCTTCTGGGGCCCTGCCTGACTACATAGAATATGAGCTATATACTGTTCAACATAGTAGCCCTAATAAGGGCTCTTAATGACTCTCTTGTCTTCTGGTAGCTGGTATATATGGTGGTAAAAGCGATATTCTGAGCTTCTGGGGCCCTGCCTGGCTACATAGAATTTGAGCTATATACTGTTCAGCGTAGTAGCCCTAATAAGGGCTCTTAATGACTCTCTTGTCTTCTGGTAGCTGGTATATATGGTGGTAAAAGCGATATTCTGAGCTTCTGGGGCCCTGCCTGCCTACATATGATATGAGCTATATACTGTTCAACGTAGTAGCCCTAATAAGGGCTCTTAATGACTCTCTTGTCTTCTGGTAGCTGGTATATATGGTGGTAAAAGCGATATTCTGAGCTTCTGGGGCCCTGCCTGACTACATAGGATATGAGCTATATACTGTTCAGCGTAGTAGCCCTAATAAGGGCTCTTAATGACTCTCTTGTCTTCTGGTAGCTGGTATATATGGTGGTAAAAGCGATATTCTGAGCTTCTGGGGCCCTGCCTGCCTACATATGGGCTATATACTGTTCAGCGTAGTAGCCCTAATAAGGGCTCTTAATGACTCTCTTGTCTTCTGGTAGCTGGTATTTATGGTGGTAAAAGCGATATTCTGAGCTTCTGGGGCCCTGCCTGACTACATAGGATATGAGCTATATAC
Organism: Gastrophryne carolinensis; assembly: GCA_027917425.1. Classification (NCBI taxonomy): domain Eukaryota; kingdom Metazoa; phylum Chordata; class Amphibia; order Anura; family Microhylidae; genus Gastrophryne; species Gastrophryne carolinensis. Next base: position 365,172,368 of record CM051235.1, on the reverse strand, counting down.
TGTTCAACATAGCAGCACTAATAAGGGATTAAGGACTCTCTTGTCTTCTGGTAGCTGGTATATATGGTGGTAAAAGCGATATTCTGAGCTTCTAGGGCCCTGCCTGACTACATAGGATATGAGCTATATACTGTTCAGCATAGCAGCACTAATAAGGGCTCTTAATGACTCTCTTGTCTTCTGGTAGCTGGTATATATGGTGGTAAAAGCGATATTCTGAGCTTCTGGGGCCCTGCCTGACTACATAGGATATGAGCTATATACTGTTCAACATAGCAGCACTAATAAGGGATTAAGGACTCTCTTGTCTTCTGGTAGCTGGTATATATGGTGGTAAAAGCGATATTCTGAGCTTCTGGGGCCCTGCCTGACTACATAGAATATGAGCTATATACTGTTCAGCGTAGTAGCCCTAATAAGGGCTCTTAATGACTCTCTTGTCTTCTGGTAGCTGGTATATATGGTGGTAAAAGCGATATTCTGAGCTTCTGGGGCCCTGCCTGCCTACATAGGATATGAGCTATATACTGTTCAGCGTAGTAGCCCTAATAAGGGCTCTTAATGACTCTCTTGTCTTCTGGTAGCTGGTATATATGGTGGTAAAAGCGATATTCTGAGCTTCTGGGGCCCTGCCTGCCTACATAGGATATGAGCTATATACTGTTCAGCGTAGTAGCCCTAATAAGGGCTCTTAATGACTCTCTTGTCTTCTGGTAGCTGGTATATATGGTGGTAAAAGCGATATTCTGAGCTTCTGGGGCCCTGCCTGCCTACATAGGATATGAGCTATATACTGTTCAGCGTAGTAGCCCTAATAAGGGCTCTTAATGACTCTCTTGTCTTCTGGTAGCTGGTATATATGGTGGTAAAAGCGATATTCTGAGCTTCTGGGGCCCTGCCTGACTACATAGAATATGAGCTATATACTGTTCAACATAGTAGCCCTAATAAGGGCTCTTAATGACTCTCTTGTCTTCTGGTAGCTGGTATATATGGTGGTAAAAGCGATATTCTGAGCTTCTGGGGCCCTGCCTGACTACATAGAATATGAGCTATATACTGTTCAACATAGTAGCCCTAATAAGGGCTCTTAATGACTCTCTTGTCTTCTGGTAGCTGGTATATATGGTGGTAAAAGCGATATTCTGAGCTTCTGGGGCCCTGCCTGACTACATAGGATATGAGCTATATACTGTTCAGCATAGTAGCCCTAATAAGGGCTCTTAATGACTCTCTTGTCTTCTGGTAGCTGGAATATATGGTGGTAAAAGCGATATTCTGAGCTTCTGGGGCCCTGCTTGCCTACATAGGATATGAGCTATATACTGTTCAGCGTAGTAGCCCTAATAAGGGCTCTCAATGACTCTCTTGTCTTCTGGTAGCTGGTATAGATGGTGGTAAAAGCGATATTCTGAGCTTCTGGGGCCCTGCCTGACTACATAGGATATGAGCTATATACTGTTCAGCATAGCAGCACTAATAAGGGCTCTTAATGACTCTCTTGTCTTCTGGTAGCTAGTGTCACGCTCGGGGCAACTCCAGCCCTCTTAATAAGCTCACAACCCCCAATCTCCACAGCCAGCTTCACCTGTAGGAGCCCCCGCTTGCCGGGACGCAAGATACGCCTACCCGGGATCGGTTGCCCCCAGGACTTAATGGCTCAAAGGATGTAAGCTTATATGTGGGAGGACTGGAGAACCGATAGCAAGAGCGTGAGTGACGGAAGTCCAGAGACAGGCAATAGGTCGATAACGGGAAGGCAGAGATCGTAGCGGCACCAGGGGTCAGGCAAGACGTAGTCGGGGTTCAGGCAGAGGTCAGCAACAGGGGATCAGGATCTAGAAGCGTCAGTTCAGGCAAAGGTCGGCAACAAGGATTCAGGATCGAGAGGCGTCAATTCAGGCAGAGGTCGGCAACAAGGATTCAGGATTGAGAATGGTCGTACAATCAAATCGGCAACAGGCTAGACTTCACAGGAGTAGGTAACACAGGGTTCTGAGCGCTATCACAGGCAATTCACAACTGAGAGGGAATTGCCTTTATAGGAACAGGTCTGAGGGAAGCAGTGTACTGATTGGAGCACATAGGATTCCAAGGGTAATTGGCTGCAGAGCAGAAGAGGGCGAAGCCCTCAATCCCCTAGGATTCATTAACCCTTTAATTGATCCTCCGGCGGGTGCGCGCCGCACAGCGCCGCCGGAGGGCATAACAGACACGTGCTCGTGGCCGCGCGCGAGCACGTCTCCTGGAGGAGGAAGCGGGGGGCGTGGCTGAGCTGGGCGCCGCTCGAGCCGACGCTGCTCGAGCCGACGCCGCTCGGCGCGGCCGCCGCACAGTGACAGCAGCAGCTGGCCGCCTGGAGACGTCGCTGGAACGGGGATCAGGTAAGCGGTTCCTAACACTACCCCCCCTTCACGAGGGGCCTCCGGACCCTCACCCGGTTTCCCTGGATTGTCACGATGGAACCTTCTTACAAGAGCCTTGGCATGAACATTCCTCGCTGCCACCCAGCATCTTTCCTCCGGACCATAGCCAACCCAATCCACCAAATACTGTAAAGAATTACGCACTTTACGTGAATCCAAGATCTTATTCACTTCATACTCGGGCTCATTATTAAGAAGAATTGGTGCAGGACCAGCAAGAGGAGCATTCTTCGCCGGTTTTAACAGTGAAACGTGAAAGGAATTAGGTATTTTCATAGTTGGCGGGAGTTGAACTTTAAAAGACACATTATTCAACTTCTTGACGATTGGAAAAGGACCAATAAATTTTGGACCTAATTTGCTAGATGGCTGACGGAGCGCAATATTTTTAGTGGAGACCCAAACTAGATCGCCTACTCGAAGAGTAGGTTCCTGTGATCTGCGGCGGTCGGCAAATTTCTTATACCTCAAACCAGTGGTCTTAAGAATCTCCTGAACGTGTGTCCAGATATTCTTCCGTTCTTGAAGCCACTCCTCCAACGCCGGCAGATTGGAAGGTGACCCTGAAAGGGAAGAAGCTCTAGGATTTTTCCCTAAGTTACAATAAAAAGGAGATACCTTGGTACTCTCACTAGGCGCGTTATTGTAAGCAAACTCGGCGAAATCAATAAATTCCGCCCATTGTTCTTGGGCATCAGAAACATAACACCTTAAGTATTGTTCCAAAGTTTGATTAGTTCTTTCCGTCTGCCCATTAGTCTGGGGATGGTAGGCAGAAGAAAGAGAGATCTGTATTCCCAACCGCGAACAGAAGTGTTTCCAAAAACGGGAAGTAAATTGAACACCCCGATCAGAGACTATATTGGACGGAATACCATGAATACGAAAAATATGCGAAGTAAACAGCCGCGAAAGCTCAGGTGCAGAAGGAAGTTTGGCCAAAGGAACGAAATGTGCCATCTTACTGAAACGATCTACGACCACCCAAATGACAGTATTACCATGTGAGAGAGGCAAATCTACAATAAAATCCATAGAAATATGGGTCCATGGCTCAGCAGGAATTTCAAGAGGAACCAAACTGCCACTAGGAGCCTTGTGAACTCCTTTACTTCGAGCACAAATAGCACAAGCGTCGATAAAGGCAGTGATATCGCGTCTCATGGTAGGCCACCATACATGACGACGGGCAAGCATAAACGTCTTACGGTTACCCAAATGACCAGCAGTTTTGGCATTGTGAAATTCGCGAATTACATCCGAACGCAGGTGCGGCGGAACAAACTGGCACCCCAAGGGTACATCACTAGGAGATTCATCTTGAAACGGCGCCAAGGTATTGGAGAGATCAGGAAGTAACGCCCCCACCACACAACCTGTGGGTAAAATTGGTTCACCAGAATCACCCCAATCCTTACATTCACCGAACATGCGAGATAGAGCATCAGCTTTAGTATTTTTTACACCCGGCTTGAAAGTAATAATAAAATTGAAGCGCGAGAAGAATAATGCCCAACGTGCCTGACGAGAGTTCAGCCTCTTGGCAGAACCTATGTATTCGAGATTTTTATGATCGGTATACACAGTTATAGGATGTAATGAACCCTCCAACCAGTGTCGCCATTCATCAAATGCCAGTTTAATAGCTAATAGTTCCCTATTGCCAACATCATAATTTTGTTCCGCGGTACTGAATTTACGCGAAAAATAAGCGCATGGATGGAGACGCTCAGGGTTACCAGAATATTGTGACAAAACTGCACCCACTCCCAGCTCAGAAGCATCCACTTCAATAATAAAAGCTTTATGAATATCTGGATGCACTAAGACAGGTGCCGAAGTAAAGGCCCGTTTCAAGGTTAGAAAGGCCTCACAGGCAGAGGGGGACCAGTTAGCAGTAACCAGGGGTTACCAGGGGTATCCCAAAACCACCAGAGTTTCCGGACAATCAAAAATAAAGAATTCTAAGAATTCAGAGTGAGAAGAGCCGACAATTAGTCTGAGAGGTGGGGTCTTGGTATTTATAGGACCTCCCTGGATTGCCTTTCCATTGATAGCTAAAACTTGTAGGGATCTTTCAAGAGGAACTACAGGGATCCCTAAGGTGGAGATCATGCTCCTGTCCAAAAAGTTTCCAGCCGCACCACTATCTATGAAGGCGGAAACTGTCTGCTTAGAGGACCCCCAAAACAAATCAATAGGTACAAGCATCTTATTCTGGCGAGAGTTACAAACTGACTCACCCAGATCAGTACTCTCTACCTGGTCTGGGTGCGGAAGTTTTCCGCCGGTTTCCCCTTGTTGGGACAGGACCCTGCAAAATGACCAGAATTCCCGCAATACAGGCATAACCCCTCGGATCGCCTACGCTGTTTCTCCTCTTGGGATAAGCGGGTTCTCCCTAATTGCATAGGTTCTTCCTGGGAAGATGATGAGGTATTTTCTCCACGGGGAACCGGGGATCTATGACTCTGGACTGGTCTAAAGGACGTGGGAGCCCCGACTCTCTCCCTGGCCCTTTCTCTAAGACGTCGGTCTATTTTAATGGAGACCTGCATTAATTGATCTAGGTCCGCTGGCGGGGGAAAATTGACTAAGGCATCCTTGATGCTATCCGACAGTCCCACCCTGAACTGACTACACAAAGCTGGATCGTTCCACCTAGCTTCGATAGCCCAGCGGCGGAATTCAGCACTGTAGTCTTCAGCCGAATTCCGTCCTTGTTTTAAGGCCCGAAGCCTATTCTCTGCGGTAGACTGTATATCTGGATCGGCGTATAAAACGCCCATAGCATTGAAGAAGGCAGTCACTGATTGTAGAGCAATGTCATGGGACGGTAAACTAAAGGCCCAGGACTGTGGGTCTCCTTGAAGCAAGGAAATGACTAGGCCTACTCGTTGGACCTCTGTGCCAGAGGAGATAGGTCTTAACTTAAAATATAGTTCGCAGGCATTCTTGAAATTGGAAAATTTTGCTCGTTCTCCAAAAAATTTCTCAGGCAGTGGAATCTTAGGTTCGGAGAAATGAGGTGGTACAGAGGAAGTTGGCACTTGACGAGATTCCTGAGTGGCCACTCTTTGAGCGAGTTGGTTGATCGCTGTGGCCATAGCTTGCACCTGCTGTACCAGGTCATCCATTTTTGGGCCTGTGATAATGTCACGCTCGGGGCAACTCCAGCCCTCTTAATAAGCTCACAACCCCCAATCTCCACAGCCAGCTTCACCTGTAGGAGCCCCCGCTTGCCGGGACGCAAGATACGCCTACCCGGGATCGGTTGCCCCCAGGACTTAATGGCTCAAAGGATGTAAGCTTATATGTGGGAGGACTGGAGAACCGATAGCAAGAGCGTGAGTGACGGAAGTCCAGAGACAGGCAATAGGTCGATAACGGGAAGGCAGAGATCGTAGCGGCACCAGGGGTCAGGCAAGACGTAGTCGGGGTTCAGGCAGAGGTCAGCAACAGGGGATCAGGATCTAGAAGCGTCAGTTCAGGCAAAGGTCGGCAACAAGGATTCAGGATCGAGAGGCGTCAATTCAGGCAGAGGTCGGCAACAAGGATTCAGGATCGAGAATGGTCGTACAATCAAATCGGCAACAGGCTAGACTTCACAGGAGTAGGTAACACAGGGTTCTGAGCGCTATCACAGGCAATTCACAACTGAGAGGGAATTGCCTTTATAGGAACAGGTCTGAGGGAAGCAGTGTACTGATTGGAGCACATAGGATTCCAAGGGTAATTGGCTGCAGAGCAGAAGAGGGCGAAGCCCTCAATCCCCTAGGATTCATTAACCCTTTAATTGATCCTCCGGCGGGTGCGCGCCGCACAGCGCCGCCGGAGGGCATAACAGACACGTGCTCGTGGCCGCGCGCGAGCACGTCTCCTGGAGGAGGAAGCGGGGGGCGTGGCTGAGCTGGGCGCCGCTCGAGCCGACGCTGCTCGAGCCGACGCCGCTCTGCGCGGCCGCCGCACAGTGACAGCAGCAGCTGGCCGCCTGGAGACGTCGCTGGAACGGGGATCAGGTAAGCGGTTCCTAACAGCTGGTATATATGGTGGTAAAAGCGATATTCTGAGCTTCTGGGGCCCTGCCTGACTACATAGGATATGAGCTATATACTGTTCAGCATAGCAGCACTAATAAGGGCTCTTAATGACTCTCTTGTCTTCTGGTAGCTGGTATAGATGGTGGTAAAAGCGATATTCTGAGCTTCTGGGGCCCTGCCTGCCTACATAGGATATGAGCTATATACTGTTCAGCGTAGTAGCCCTAATAAGGGATTAATGACTCTCTTGTCTTCTGGTAGCTGGTATATATGGTGGTAAAAGCGATATTCTGAGCTTCTGGGGCCCTGCCTGCCTACATAGGATATGAGCTATATACTGTTCAGCGTAGTAGCCCTAATAAGGGCTCTTAATGACTCTCTTGTCTTCTGGTAGCTGGTATATATGGTGGTAAAAGCGATATTCTGAGCTTCTGGGGCCCTGCCTGACTACATAGAATATGAGCTATATACTGTTCAACATAGTAGCCCTAATAAGGGCTCTTAATGACTCTCTTGTCTTCTGGTAGCTGGTATATATGGTGGTAAAAGCGATATTCTGAGCTTCTGGGGCCCTGCCTGACTACATAGGATATGAGCTATATACTGTTCAGCGTAGTAGCCCTAATAAGGGCTCTTAATGACTCTCTTGTCTTCTGGTAGCTGGTATATATGGTGGTAAAAGCGATATTCTGAGCTTCTGGGGCCCTGCCTGACTACATAGGATATGAGCTATATACTGTTCAGCGTAGTAGCCCTAATAGGGGCTCTTAATGACTCTCTTGTCTTCTGGTAGCTGGTATATATGGTGGTAAAAGCGATATTCTGAGCTTCTGGGGCCCTGCCTGCCTACATATGGGCTATATACTGTTCAGCGTAGTAGCCCTAATAAGGGCTCTTAATGACTCTCTTGTCTTCTGGTAGCTGGTATATATGGTGGTAAAAGCGATATTCTGAGCTTCTGGGGCCCTGCCTGACTACATAGGATATGAGCTATATACTGTTCAGCGTAGTAGCCCTAATAAGGGCTCTTAATGACTCTCTTGTCTTCTGGTAGCTGGTATATATGGTGGTAAAAGCGATATTCTGAGCTTCTGGGGCCCTGCCAGCCTACATATGGGCTATATACTGTTCAGCGTAGTAGCCCTAATAAGGGCTCTTAATGACTCTCTTGTCTTCTGGTAGCTGGTATATATGGTGGTAAAAGCGATATTCTGAGCTTCTGGGGCCCTGCCTGACTAGATAAGATATGAGCTATATACTGTTCAACATAGCAGCACTAATAAGGGATTAAGGACTCTCTTGTCTTCTGGTAGCTGGTATATATGGTGGTAAAAGCGATATTCTGAGCTTCTAGGGCCCTGCCTGACTACATGGGATATGAGCTATATACTGTTCAGCATAGCAGCACTAATAAGGGCTCTTAATGACTCTCTTGTCTTCTGGTAGCTGGTATATATGGTGGTAAAAGCGATATTCTGAGCTTCTGGGGCCCTGCCTGACTACATAGGATATGAGCTATATACTGTTCAACATAGCAGCACTAATAAGGGATTAATGACTCTCTTGTCTTCTGGTAGCTGGTATATATGGTGGTAAAAGCGATATTCTGAGCTTCTGGGGCCCTGCCTGACTACATAGAATATGAGCTATATACTGTTCAGCGTAGTAGCCCTAATAAGGGCTCTTAATGACTCTCTTGTCTTCTGGTAGCTGGTATATATGGTGGTAAAAGCGATATTCTGAGCTTCTGGGGCCCTGCCTGCCTACATAGGATATGAGCTATATACTGTTCAGCGTAGTAGCCCTAATAAGGGCTCTTAATGACTCTCTTGTCTTCTGGTAGCTGGTATATATGGTGGTAAAAGCGATATTCTGAGCTTCTGGGGCCCTGCCTGTCTACATATGAGCTATATACTGTTCAGCATAGTAGCCCTAATAAGGGCTCTTAATGACTCTCTTGTCTTCTGGTAGCTGGTATATATGGTGGTAAAAGCGATATTCTGAGCTTCTGGGGCCCTGCCTGCCTACATAGGATATGAGCTATATACTGTTCAGCGTAGTAGCCCTAATAAGGGCTCTTAATGACTCTCTTGTCTTCTGGTAGCTGGTATATATGGTGGTAAAAGCGATATTCTGAGCTTCTGGGGCCCTGCCTGACTACATAGAATATGAGCTATATACTGTTCAGCGTAGTAGCCCTAATAAGGGCTCTTAATGACTCTCTTGTCTTCTGGTAGCTGGTATATATGGTGGTAAAAGCGATATTCTGAGCTTCTGGGGCCCTGCCTGCCTACATAGGATATGAGCTATATACTGTTCAGCGTAGTAGCCCTAATAAGGGCTCTTAATGACTCTCTTGTCTTCTGGTAGCTGGTATATATGGTGGTAAAAGCGATATTCTGAGCTTCTGGGGCCCTGCCTGACTACATAGGATATGAGCTATATACTGTTCAGCGTAGTAGCCCTAGTAAGGGCTCTTAATGACTCTCTTGTCTTCTGGTAGCTGGTATATATGGTGGTAAAAGCGATATTCTGAGCTTCTGGGGCCCTGCCTGACTACATAGAATATGAGCTATATACTGTTCAGCGTAGTAGCCCTAATAAGGGCTCTTAATGACTCTCTTGTCTTCTGGTAGCTGGTATATATGGTGGTAAAAGCGATATTCTGAGCTTCTGGGGCCCTGCTGCCTACATAGGATATGAGCTATATACTGTTCAGCGTAGTAGCCCTAATAAGGGCTCTTAATGACTCTCTTGTCTTCTGGTAGCTGGTATATATGGTGGTAAATGCGAGATTCTGAGCTTCTAGGGCCCTGCCTGCCTACATATGAGCTATATACCGTTCAGCGTAGTAGCCCTAATAAGGGCTCTTAATGACTCTCTTGTCTTCTGGTAGCTGGTATAGATGGTGGTAAAAGCGATATTCTGAGCTTCTAGGGCCCTGCCTGACTACATAGGATATGAGCTATATACCGTTCAGCGTAGTAGCCCTAATAAGGGCTCTTAATGACTCTCTTGTCTTCTGGTAGCTGGTATAGATGGTGGTAAATGCGATCTTCCGAGCTTCTGGGGCCCTGCCAGCGACAGCCTGTCTTTCCCTGCTGTGAGCGTCTGTCCCTCACTAAGTTCAAGCTGCTAATGCTGACGAAGAGGAAGTGCTGAGTTTTGTATATTCGAGGTCACATGGTTTTTCCAGCCAATGCGTGTAGACGCCGTTCTCGCGATGCCAGCGTCCTCCCAGGACCTGTCCCACCCCCCCTGCATGGGGGGGGAAGGTGGGAGGGGAAACGAATTGTGAGTGCGCCATCGCCGCTGTACTCGATCGAAATCGAGTATGACGAACAGCGTAGTATTCGATCGAATACCGGCTCGGTCGAATACTACTCGCTCATCTCTAGTAATCAACAATACACAATGGCAGTCAAAATACAATGACATTGCCTGTAACCTAATTAAGAAAAGGCCAGTGAATGACCCGGTGGGCAACTGAATAGTGATGACATCCAAAAGACAGAGCCTCTGTCACAATGCCCCCTTTTTGTGGAACACCCGGCAGACCCGGATTGACCCTGTTCGGGTTAACGTGGGGCTGTCCGGACTCTTGTTATGGGCAGAGTTCTGTTTGCCAGGATAATCCATCTGCATTACTGGTTTGTCTACAGGGCCTGTATACACACACACACATACAGTTGTACTCACAGGGTGCTGGTCTTGTACACACACATGTACTCACAGGGTGCTGGTCTTGTACACACACATGTACTCACAGGGTGCTGGTCTTGTACACACACATGTACTCACAGGGTGCTGGTCTTGTACACACACATGTACTCACAGGGTGCTGGTCTTGTACACACACATGTACTCACAGGGTGCTGGTCTTGTACACACACATGTACTCACAGGGTGCTGGTCTTGTACACACACATGTACTCACAGGGTGCTGGTCTTGTACACACACATGTACTCACAGGGTGCTGGTCTTGTACACACACAGTTGTACTCACAGGGTGCTGGTCTTGTACACACACATGTACTCACAGGGTGCTGGTCTTGTACACACACATGTACTCACAGGGTGCTGGTCTTGTACACACACATGTACTCAGAGGGTGCTGGTCTTGTACACACACACACTCTTAGCTCTGGTTGCAAGGCATTGAGAAAATGTTCTAGTAAAAACAACTGTAGGCTTCCGGGGTGACAGCGTGCCGGGCTAACAAAGCCTCCTTTACCAGATGGTAGTGTGGTATGTCCGCATCAGGGGTGGCCTGGAAAGCATCGGAAGCTTTCCCAGATTTTCCCTGATAATATGGTGACCCATTCCTCCGTGGGTACCCGGTGTAAAGCGCACTGCCGTTCAAAATCGGCCAAAAATCCGTCAATCTCATCGTCACTTTCCTGGAAGGACTTAAATGCTGCAAATGGAATCTTTCTCCCCCCAGTGTAACTGAGGCTGAGAGGCTGCTGGGTTGCGAGTCGCCGATCTCCCCTTCGCTTACTGGCCTCTGCCTCCGCTGCGGCAAAGACTTGGTCGATCAGTTCTTGTAATGGATTCGGCCATAGACCGACAATCTGTTCCGAACCGCTTGAACGAGAGCAGCGTCTTCATCGATCTCTATATTGGTTTCGGTCCTCACTGCTGCACGATCCATTTCGATCAGCTCGGCTATCAGTTCCTGATCCTGACGTGGGCGGTTGCTAGCTGACCTTCCCCGGCTCTCGAGTAGATCCTTCAGGGTCAGCCTTTTCAACTTGTCCTACTGACTCTCCATCAGGGTAGCACTCTCTCTGGGTAGAAAGGACCATCCGACCGCTTGCCACCAATTGTAGCGATAACCCTTATCGCCGGAGGGCTTCACCGCCCGAGACGTCCTTTTCCCAATCGCAAGAGGTGCTGCTGGAATTCCAGAGTCGTCCGTGAGGAAACAGGAACAGCCCTTACAAGGGCTAGTGAATTGTAATATAGCGTTTCCCCCAATAAGAGACAGAACTCAGTATTGAGGGTGAAGGTGAAGTGTCTTTATTAGTGCCACTCTAGGCCTTATATACACAAGTCTCCATGCAATGACAACCACACTGACCAATAGCAGCAGGGCAAACAATCCCTCAACTCTGCCGGTGACGCAATCAGTAGAACAATAGCAGGCTGTAATACACTCAATCAGGACAATGCCATTGACTGTGACGTAATCAACAATACACAATGGCAGTCAAAATACAATGACATTGCCTGTAACCTAATTAAGAAAAGGCCAGTGAATGACCCGGTGGGCAACTGAATAGTGATGACATCCAAAAGACAGAGCCTCTGTCACAAGGGAGAATTGCCTTGGATGTAGCCCACCTGCCACAATACTAAAGCTTCAGTACAATCATTTATCACAAATGCCCTCTTGCTCCTGCTGAGGCTCCTTGGGGGTGGGACTAAGGAGCTAATGGGCTGGTAAACTCCCATGCTGATTTCTGGCCCTAGTCCATAACTATCCCTGACATATATTAAGCTGATTGAGTTGCTGCACTGTGTTGCTGCTGTGCGCCAGGACAGTGTTTCTGTGTCCCTGATTTGGAGGGACCCCATATCCCTTGTTGTTCTCACTTGTCCCTCTTTGAGGTGTAACATGCAGATCTGCATCAATAAATGATTCATTTGCCTATTTAAAGTGTTTCTATTGTTTTAACTGTAACAACCTATTTCCCATCCATCCTTCAATGAGGGGGCATGGCCTAATTTAACAAATGTCCCTCTTTCCCACCCTAAAAAGTTGGGAGGTATGGGTTTCTTTAAGCAGAGCTGCGCCTAGTATTGGGGGAAAGGGGGGGGGGTCACACTACAGGCCAGTCCTGTCATGTCGGATGAATAGTTTCAGTGGGAATCTGACACTGGCATCCCCTGCCGTAGGGGGTGCAGACAGGGTGCCATCTGCTGCATCGCCACGCCAGCTGCCGCCTCCACCGCCTCCCATTCTATAGCGACATACGATGCCCTTCCACCAACAATGTATGCCCATATGTTCCACTGTGCGGGTTCAATCCAGGGCACGTCATGCCTAATAAAATGGAAGTGAACCTAAACCATGAAAATAAAAAAAATCTATCTGACTGGGCATCAGGGTGCTCCTCCAGCTTCATTCAATCTATAGGAGCAAAAGGGACTAAATTCTCATTCTCACTGCAGCTACCCCCCCCCCCCCACACTAGCTGACATTCTTACTACAGCTACTCCCCCCCACTGGCTGTCATTCTCACTACAGCTACTCCCCCCCACTGGCTGTCATTCTTACTACAGCTACCCCCCCCCCCCACACTGGCTGTCATTCTTACTACAGCTACTCCCCCCACTGGCTGTCATTCTTACTACAGCTACTCCCCCCACTGGCTGTCATTCTTACTACAGCTACTCCCCCCCACTGGCTGTCATTCTTACTACAGCTACCCCCCCCCACTGGCTGTCATTCTTACTACAGCTACTCCCCCCACTGGCTGTCATTCTTACTACAGCTACTCCCCCCACTGGCTGTCATTCTTACTACAGCTACTCCCCCCACTGGCTGTCATTCTTACTACAGCTACTCCCCCCACTGGCTGTCATTCTTACTACAGCTACTCCCCCCCACTGGCTGTCATTCTTACTACAGCTACCCCCCCCCCACTGGCTGTCATTCTTACTACAGCTACTCCCCCCACTGGCTGTCATTCTCACTACAGCTACTCCCCCCCACTGGCTGTCATTCTTACTACAGCTACCCCCCCCCACACTGGCTGTCATTCTTACTACAGCTACTCCCCCCACTGGCTGTCATTCTTACTACAGCTACTCCCCCCACTGGCTGTCATTCTTACTACAGCTACTCCCCCCCCACTGGCTGTCATTCTTACTACAGCTACCCCCCCCCCACTGGCTGTCATTCTTACTACAGCTACTCCCCCCACTGGCTGTCATTCTTACTACAGCTACTCCCCCACACTGGCTGTCATTCTTACTACAGCTACTCCCCCCACTGGCTGTCATTCTTACTACAGCTACCCCCCCCCCCACTGGCTGACATTCTTACTACAGCTACCCCCCCACTGGCTGTCATTCTCACTACAGCTACTCCCCCCCACTGGCTGTCATTCTTACTACAGCTACCCCCCCCCCCCCACACTGGCTGTCATTCTTACTACAGCTACTCCCCCCACTGGCTGTCATTCTTACTACAGCTACTCCCCCCACTGGCTGTCATTCTTACTACAGCTACTCCCCCCCACTGGCTGTCATTCTTACTACAGCTACCCCCCCCCCACTGGCTGTCATTCTTACTACAGCTACTCCCCCCACTGGCTGTCATTCTTACTACAGCTACTCCCCCCACTGGCTGTCATTCTTACTACAGCTACTCCCCCACACTGGCTGTCATTCTTACTACAGCTACCCCCCCCCCACTGGCTGTCATTCTTACTACAGCTACTCCCCCCACTGGCTGTCATTCTCACTACAGCTACTCCCCCCACTGGCTGTCATTCTTACTACAGCTACTCCCCCCACTGGCTGTCATTCTTACTACAGCTACTCCCCCCACTGGCTGTCATTCTTACTACAGCTACTCCCCCCCACTGGCTGTCATTCTTACTACAGCTACCCCCCCCCCACTGGCTGTCATTCTTACTACAGCTACTCCCCCCACTGGCTGTCATTCTCACTACAGCTACTCCCCCCCACTGGCTGTCATTCTTACTACAGCTACCCCCCCCCCCCCACACTGGCTGTCATTCTTACTACAGCTACTCCCCCCACTGGCTGTCATTCTTACTACAGCTACTCCCCCCACTGGCTGTCATTCTTACTACAGCTACTCCCCCCCACTGGCTGTCATTCTTACTACAGCTACCCCCCCCCACTGGCTGTCATTCTTACTACAGCTACTCCCCCACACTGGCTGTCATTCTTACTACAGCTACTCCCCCCACTGGCTGTCATTCTTACTACAGCTACCCCCCCCCCCCCCCACTGGCTGACATTCTTACTACAGCTACCCCCCCACTGGCTGTCATTCTTACTACAGCTACCCCCCCCACTGGCTGTCATTCTTACTACAGCTACTCCCCCCACTGGCTGTCATTCTTACTACAGCTACTCCCCCACACTGGCTGTCATTCTTACTACAGCTACTCCCCCCACTGGCTGTCATTCTTACTACAGCTACTCCCCCCCCCCACACTGGCTGTCATTCTTACTACAGCTACTCCCCCCACTGGCTGTCATTCTTACTACAGCTACTCCCCCCACTGGCTGTCATTCTTACTACAGCTACCCCCCCCCCACTGGCTGACATTCTTACTACAGCTACCCCCCCACTGGCTGTCATTCTTACTACAGCTACCCCCCCCCCCCCCACTGGCTGTCATTCTTACTACAGCTACTCCCCCCACTGGCTGTCATTCTTACTACAGCTACTCCCCCCCACTGGCTGTCATTCTTACTACAGCTACTCCCCCCACTGGCTGTCATTCTTACTACAGCTACTCCCCCCACTGGCTGTCATTCTTACTACAGCTACTCCCCCCCCCCCACACTGGCTGTCATTCTTACTACAGCTACTCCCCCCACTGGCTGTCATTCTTACTACAGCTACTCCCCCCACTGGCTGTCATTCTTACTACAGCTACTCCCCCCCACTGGCTGTCATTCTTACTACAGCTACCCCCCCCACACTGGCTGTCATTCTTACTACAGCTACTCCCCCCACTGGCTGTCATTCTTACTACAGCTACCCCCCCCCCCCACACTGGCTGTCATTCTTACTACAGCTACTCCCCCAACTGGCTGTCATTCTTACTACAGCTACTCCCCCCCACTGGCTGTCATTCTTACTACAGCTACCCCCCCACACTGGCTGTCATTCTTACTACAGCTACTCCCCCCACTGGCTGTCATTCTTACTACAGCTATCCCCCCACACTGGCTGTCATTCTTACTACAGCTACTCCCCCCCACTGGCTGTCATTCTTACTACAGCTACCCCCCCCACACTGGCTGTCATTCTTACTACAGCTACTCCCCCCACTGGCTGTCATTCTTACTACAGCTACCCCCCCCCCCACACTGGCTGTCATTCTTACTACAGCTACTCCCCCACACTGGCTGTCATTCTTACTACAGCTACTCCCCCCACTGGCTGTCATTCTTACTACAGCTACCCCCCCACACTGGCTGTCATTCTTACTACAGCTACTCCCCCCACTGGCTGTCATTCTCACTACAGCTACCCCCCCCCCCCCCACACTGGCTGTCATTCTTACTACAGCTACCCCCCCCCCCCCCACTGGCTGTCATTCTTACTACAGCTATCCCCCCACACTGGCTGTCATTCTTACTACAGCTACTCCCCCCCACTGGCTGTCATTCTTACTACAGCTACCCCCCCCCCCACACTGGCTGTCATTCTTACTACAGCTACTCCCCCCACTGGCTGTCATTCTTACTACAGCTACCCTCCCCTACACTGGCTGTCATTCTCACTACAGCTCTCCCCCCCCCCCCCCCCCCACTGGATGTCATTCTCACTTCAGCTACTCCCCCCACTGGCTGTCATTCTTACTACAGCTACTCCCCCCCCCCACTGGCTGTCATTCTCACTACAGCTACTCCCCCCACTGGCTGTCATTCTTACTACAGCTACTCCCCCCCCCCCCACTGGCTGTCATTCTCACTACAGCTACTCCCCCCACTGGCTGTCATTCTTGCTACAGCTACCCCCCCCCCCCACTGGCTGTCATTCTCACTACAGCTACTCCCCCCCCCCACTGGCTGTCATTCTCACTACAGCTACTCCCCCCACTGGCTGACATTCTCACTACAGCTACTCCCCCCCCCCCACCCTGGATGTAATTCTAGCTACAGCTACCCTCCCCTACACTGGCTGTCATTCTCACTACAGCTACCCCCCCCCCCCCCACTGGCTGTCATTCTCACTTCAGCTACTCCCCCCACTGGCTGTCATTCTTACTACAGCTACCCCCCCCCCCCCACTGGCTGTCATTCTCACTACAGCTACTCCCCCCACTGGCTGTCATTCTCAATTCAAGCAACTCCCCCCCCCCCCCCCCACTGGCTGTCATTCTCACTACAGCTACTCCCCCCCCCACTGGCTGTCATTCTCACTACAGCTACTCCCCCCCCCCACTGGCTGTCATTCTCACTACAGCTACTCCCCCCCCACTGGCTGTCATTCTCACTACAGCTACTCCCCCCCCCCCCCCACTGGATGTAATTCTACCCTCCCCCCCACTGGCTGTCATTCTCACTTTAGCTACTCCCCCCCACTGGCTGACATTCTTACTACAGCCCCCCCCCCCCAACTGGCTGTCATTCTCACTACAGCTAGTCCCCCCACTGGCTGTCATTCTTGCTACAGCTACCCCCCACTGGCTGTCATTTTCACTACAGCTACTCCCCCCCCACTGGCTGCCATTCTTACTGCTTCTACTTCCCACTTGAAATGCATATTCAGTATTCAAAGCCACAGGATATTGTATGGCTCTGATGTGTTTGAATTATATCCATAGATCAGACCTTGCCCCCCTCTCCTCCGGCTGACACTGCAGGTTGGCGACCATAAATCACTTTTGTCATCTATGTGTGATCGCACAGCTGCTCACTTTTCTATTTTTGAGTGCAACTTTCACGTAGCAAAGCGGGTGACACAGTGTTAGTGTGTGGGGGGGGTCTGCCATCCGATCACACGCTTGTTTGAGCTGAAGGCCCAGTGTACAGAGTGGAATTGGATCATGTGTGGAATGTTCTGAACACAATAACTAATGAAAAATGATTGAATTAATTTCAACTTTACAATCCGATCTAATTTGAAATCATGAAATCTGTTCTCCTTTACAATTTCAATCTGATGACTAATGATTAAATCCATGTTTTCTTTACAATCCGATCTAATGAGAAATGATCAAATCTTTTTTTCCTTTACAATCCGATCTAAGGGGAAATTATTAAATCTGTGTTTGGTTTACAATCTGATTTATTGAGAAATGATCAAATCCATATTTCATTTACAAACCGATCTAATGGGAAATTATCAAATATGTGTTTGCTTTACAATCTAATCTAAGGAGAAATTGTCAAATCCGAATTTAATTAACAATCCAATCTAATGAGAAATGATCAAATCTGTGTTTCCTTGACAATCCGATCTAATGAAAAATGATCAAATCCGTGTTTCCTTTACAATCCGATCTAAGGGGAAATAATTAAATCTGTGTTTGCTTTACAATCTGATCTAATAAGAAATGATCAAATCCGTATTTCATTTATAAACCGATCTAAGGTAAATGATCAAATACGTGTTTGCTTTACAATCTAATCTAAGGAGAAATTGTCAGATCCATATTTAATTTACAATCTGATCTAATGAGAAATGATCAAATCAGTGTTTCATTTACATCAGATCTAATGAGAAATGATCAAATCTGTGTTTCCTTTACAATCCGATCTAATGAGAAATGATTAAATCCGTATTTCATTTACAATCTGATCTAATGAGAAATGATCAAATCCGTGTTTCATTTACAATACAATCGAATGAGAAATGATGAAATCTGTGTTTCCTTTACAATCCGATCTAATGAGAAATGATCAAATCAGTGTTTGATTTACATCAGATGTAATGAGAAATGATCAAATCTGTGTTTCCTTTACAATCCGATCTAATGAGAAATGATCAAATCCGTATTTCATTTACAATCTGATCTAATGAGAAATGATCAAATCCGTGTTTCATTTACAATACAATCGAATGAGAATGGACCAAATCCGTATTTCATTTACAATACAATCAAATGAGAAATGATCAAATCTGTATTTCATTTACAATACAATCAAATGACAAATGATCAAATCTGTGTTTCCTTTACAATTGATCTAATGAGAAATGATCAAATCTGTGTTTCCTTTACAATTGATCTAATGAGAAATGATCAAATATGTGTTTCCTTTACAATTGATCTAATGAGAAATGATCAAATATGTGTTTCCTTCACAATCCGATCTAATGGCATATTAAATCCGTTTCTTTTTTTACAATTTGATCTAATGACATTTTCTTTATAATCCAATCTGTTAAGAAATGCTCCATTTTTGTTATTTTTTGTTACAATCCGATCTAATGAGTAAAATTAGCAAAATGAACAAACCCCAATTCGGTAAAAAAAAAAAAAAAAATCAGGTCACAAGTTTTGTTTCAGTTGCAACCCATGAGCCAATCGAATGAAAAATGAAAGAAATGAAAGAAAATGCATTCTGATCATATTTCCTAATGTGTGCTGCCCATCGAAAGAATAATCGTCCAGATCTAATTATTTTATTGGATCATATCATAAAAAAAATTAATAAGGAAGTGGGAAAGAAATGAACTTCAGGATATTTACTACATTTGATCAAATGTCCAAGGCTGAGCACGCACCTAACAATCTGATCTGTCCAATCTTATCAAACTGTTGTAGTATAATTAATGTGATATTTCAGACAAAGCCAATTGTTACACCATTGTGTCAGGCTACATTTGGCACTGTCCTAAACTGTTTTCCGTTTTTAAATTAAAGAAAAAATGACCGAGATATCTAGGTTTACATTTTTACCTCATGGTTTCTGAAGCAAGTGGGTGTGGCCCTTGCAGCTGTGATGCTGCATAATAATCAGCATAATGAGTGGTGCTGGGAGCAGGAGGGCTTTCCAGGAGGAGGCTGGGTGGGGAGGAAGAAAAGAGAGTTTAGCTGGGCTTGAATGGCAGCTCTCAGTGTACCATTCAAGCCATCAGTACAGAGGGGGATGTGGTCTGGACTAGATCCTCGAGCTAGTATTGGTGGCCCACATCAGCAGGGTGGCATTGGAGGGGCAAATAAAGAAGTAGATTTCCTCATTCAGGGCTCAGAGCTGAGAGGGGGCACAATGATGGAGGAACATAAAACTGCATGTTACAAACTTGCAATTTCCATTAGGTTTGTTTTCACCTTCAGATCAATTCCCCCAAAAATTGATAAAGAATTATTTCGAAAAATTTGACAGTATGAGTGTACACGAAACTGAATAAGATGTCACTCCATGTGTTGTAGGCTGAAGGTCAAAAAGTCGATCAGATAGATGGAATCAAAATAAAAATTGAATTGCGTGTGGCCAGCTTTAGATTGTACAGCCAGATTGGAAAAGAATTGCTCGTGTGATGGTTTGGGAAAGCAAACCACCATAACTAAGGGATTGGTCTGTTTAGTCCAATATGGCGGCAAGCAGGCTGCGTGGTAACACCTGACAGCTGCTGTTACGGGGGACAGGAAAGAATTGCTAGTGCAGGGCTCGGGGGTGTGATGTCATCCTCTGTAATCGGGGTAAAGGGGTGTGAATGCGCTCTCATCTGGAAGAGCCCAGGGGGTGTGTATCTGCCACTCTGCAATCTGAACCGACACACGAGTAGACTCTGTGCCGCCATGCGGTGCCGGGACCACAAGAAGCCAGCGCTCCCCTGCAACAATGAAAATAATAATGCATCATCCATGTGATCATGTCACACACAGAGAAATAACCAAGTGCCAGCTGTCCTCCTCTGCTTCCTACTTCTCACCACTGCTGACTGCCATCTTCTCCACCATCGCCATCCTCACCATTGCTACTTCTCTCCCATGCTGATCCCCATTCTCAGCATTGCTACTTCTCTCCCATGCTGGCTGTCATCCTGACCTCTGCCACTTCTCTCCTGCCACTGGCTTTAATCCTTACTGCTGCTAATTCTCTCGCCTGTTGGCTGTCATCCTCATTGCTGCTACTTCTCTCCCCTGCTGATCCCCATCCTCACCATTGCTACTTCTCTCCCCTGCTAGCTGTCATCCTCACCTCTGCCATTTCTCTCCTGCCACTGGCTGTCATCCTCACTGCTGCTACTTCTCTCCCCTGCTGGCTGTCATCCTTACCTCTGCCCTTTATATTCTGCTGCTGGCTGTCATCCTCACTGCTGCCATTTCTCTACTGCTGCTGGCTGTCATCCTTACATCTGCCCTTTATATTCTGCTGCTGGCTGTCATCCTCACTGCTGCCATTTCTCTACTGCTGCTGGCTGTCATCCTTACTGCTGCTAATTCTCTCACTTGTTGGCTGTCATCCTCACTGCTGCTACTTCTGTCCTGCTGCTGGCTGTCATCCTCACTGCTGCCAATTCTGTCCCACTGCTGGCTGTCATCCTCACTTCTACCCTTTCTTTCCTGCTGATCACTGTCATCCTCACTGCTGCTACTTCTCTTCCCTGCTGGCTGTCACACTCACTCATGCTACTTCTCTCCCCTGCTGGCTGTCATACTCACTCATGCTACTTCTCTCCCCTGCTGGCTGTCACACTCACTCATGCTACTTCTCTCTCCTGCTGGCTGTCACACTCACTCATGCTACTTCTCTCCCCTGCTGGCTGTCATACTCACTCATGCTACTTCTCTCCCCTGCTGGCTGTCATACTCACTCATGCTACTTCTCTCCTCTGCTGGCTGTCATACTCACTCATGCTACTTCTCTTCCCTGCTGGCTGTCATACTCACTCATGCTACTTCTCTCCCCTGCTGGCTGTCACACTCACTCATGCTACTTCTCTCTCCTGCTGGCTGTCATACTCACTCATGCTACTTCTCTCCCCTGCTGGCTGTCATACTCACTCATGCTACTTCTCTCCCCTGCTGGCTGTCATACTCACTCATGCTACTTCTCTCCTCTGCTGGCTGTCACACTCACTCATGCTACTTCTCTCCCCTGCTGGCTGTCATCCTCACTGCTGCTACTTCATTCTCCTGCTGGCTGTCACACTCACTCATGCTACTTCTCTCTCCTGCTGGCTGTCATACTCACTCATGCTACTTCTCTCCCCTGCTGGCTGTCATACTCACTCATGCTACTTCTCTCCCCTGCTGGCTGTCATACTCACTCATGCTACTTCTCTCCCCTGCTGGCTGTCATCCTCACTGCTGCTACTTCATTCTCCTGCTGGCTGTCACACTCACTCATGCTACTTCTCTCCCCTGCTGGCTGTCATCCTCACTGCTGCTACTTCATTCTCCTGCTGGCTGTCATACTCACTCATGCTACTTCTCTCCCCTGCTGGCTGTCATACTCACTCATGCTACTTCTCTCTCCTGCTGGCTGTCATACTCACTCATGCTACTTCTCTCTCCTGCTGGCTGTCATACTCACTCATGCTACTTCTCTCTCCTGCTGGCTGTCATACTCACTCATGCTACTTCTCTCTCCTGCTGGCTGTCATACTCACTCATGCTACTTCTCTCTCCTGCTGGCTGTCATACTCACTCATGCTACTTCTCTCCCCTGCTGGCTGTCATACTCACTCATGCTACTTCTCTCTCCTGCTGGCTGTCATACTCACTCATGCTACTTCTCTCTCCTGCTGGCTGTCATACTCACTCATGCTACTTCTCTCTCCTGCTGGCTGTCATACTCACTCATGCTACTTCTCTCTCCTGCTGGCTGTCATACTCACTCATGCTACTTCTCTCTCCTGCTGGCTGTCATACTCACTCATGCTACTTCTCTCCCCTGCTGGCTGTCACACTCACTCATGCTACTTCTCTCTCCTGCTGGCTGTCACACTCACTCATGCTACTTTGGCTGTCATACTCACTCATGCTACTTCTCTCCCCTGCTGGCTGTCATCCTCAATGCTGCTACTTCTCTCCCCTTCTGGCTGTCATCCTCAATGCTGCTACTTCTCTCTCCTGCTGGCTGTCATACTGACCACTGCTATACTCCCCAGCTGGCTGACATCCTCACTACTGCTACTTCTCTCCTGCTGCTGGCTGACAACCTCAATGCTGCTACTTTTCTCAGACTGCTGGCTGCCATCTTCAATGCTGCTACTCTCCCCAGCTGGCTGTCGTCTTCAGTACGGCTACTTCTTTCCTGCTGTTGGCCATCATCCTCAATTCTGCTAGTTTTCTCAGGCTGCTGGCTGTCATCCTCGGTGCTGCTAGTTTTCTCCTGCGGCTGTGTGTCGTCCTGCCTATGCTTTCCTGCTGCTGGCTGTCATCGTCTTCACTGCTGCTGCTTCTTCTCTCCCTGCTGGATCATTTATATAGATTTCAAACAACTTTTATAATCAGTTTGGCAGGTGCACCCAATTAAGAGAAAACTACTTCCACATTATTATAGAGAACCGCTATACATTATTATAGAGAAACTTCTGTTCAGAAGTGTCTGGACTCTTTCTTTAATATGCAGCAGCAGAGCAGCCTGGACCAGGTTCCCCTGCTGTGCTTCGGTGCTGCTACACTAGAGAACCACGCAACCCAGATACCAGGTGGCCCTGTTCTCCAGTTTAGTGGCACTGCCTCGCTGCTGCATTTTAACGAGGGAGGCCAATCATTTCTGAACAGACTTTCCCTTTAAGCAGACCACACAATTCAAGCAATAAGGGAAAGACAAAGTATACTACGGCTACTGAAAAGCCTCAAATAGTGCAATGCCTTAGATAAGGACAAGAATATAACATGAGATATTTCACGAAAACATAATGTAACGTGATGAAGGGATTTGTGGCTGATTCAGAGCACAGGCAGGTTCATGCAGATAAAGGCATAATAAGGAATGCTTCTGACAGACAAATTTATTGGATTAAGAAAGCAGTCGCAAACAGATATATGAAGATGCCCCTGGAGTCCAGTACACAAGGTGAAGAATGCTTTAGATTGAAAGCTCACAAGGTCGCGGCTATCCCTCCTAATGTACTCCCGTACCAATGCGTTGCATCTAACTCATAATACTGTGTGTATTATAAGCATTTGTTATATTTTTGTTATATAATGCCAGGTATGTTACCTGTCATTTATACTTTTTACAGCACCACGGAATATGATGTCGCTTTTTAAAATAAACGATAATAATAATAATTAGGATCTTACTATAAGGAAACCACTATAAACCTAACCTGTTTACTGATGAGGGCCATGAAGCCCTGCATGGTCCAGATGGATGCAGTAGTGGAGTTGGTAGGTCCCTCAAGGATCCATGAAGGTGCAGAGTATGTAGAGATTCTCATTGACCATTGACCATCATCTTCCATAGTAGAAAAAGAAGAAGCCTGCCCTCCGGAGCATAATCATCTTCATGAATGCCAATTTCCTGTCTCCTGCTGCAAAGATAGCTCAGTCATTGGCTGCTATGGGCATAAAAGGAGAGACACTCATGGTGTGGCCCCCACCCTCCCCTGCAATATGTATAATTAACAGGCAGAATGAGCAGAAGTCTTCCACACACATACGTATAATTAATACGCACAGTGTGCAGTAACCCCGCTCACAGGACCCCCATTTAATACGCACCTCTGCTTATTAAATGGCGGTCTTGTGAGCGGGGTTACTGCGGGGTTACACATAGTGACCCTCTCCATGCCCTTCCAGGCAGCAGTGACACTTAGATGGCTGTAAAGATGCCATTCTGTCTCTCTGGGCCTATTTCAATATGGGTTTATATGGCTTTAGAACACTTTGAACACTGCAGGTAAGAAATTTTTCCTTGACTGGATGGTTCCTTTAAATAGTCCCGGCCTTCCATGATGAGACATCCCGTAGACCCCGGTTAGTGAACGTTCCGGTAAGCAGCATTCCTGGGAATTCCCTGTGGACCCTGTAGAACATTCCTCAGCATTCTGCGTCAGGATCATTCTTGTTGGGGCAAGGTCCTCATCTACTTGTTTGTTTCTATTCATCAAAGCTCTGGCTCACAGTCATTCCTGACACTTTCCCTTTCTAAGACCTTACAAGGTTTCCCTTCTATGTCTGCCAGTGGGGATGTGACCTAGGCCGCAGTCATCAGAATCATAGCGGCGTTCCCCTTAAACTTACATTGTCTGAAAACAAATTCTTAAGTTCTCCTAAATCCCAGTACATATCCACAGATAGCTCTGGTTCACACCATATTCGTTAGCAGCAGAGTTTCCTTTTATAGTACTGTTTCATTTGCAGATGCCAGGTGAATTCCACTAAATCATGCAGATCGTAACAAAAACATTTATTACACTCAGATCTGGCGGCACTTGCAGATGGCAGTGGAGTCCCCCATTACCCAAGTTATTTATTTGCAGATGGCAGAGGAGTCCCCCATTACCCAAGTTATTTATTTGCAGATGGCAGTGGAGTCCCCCATTACCCAAGTTATTTATTTGCAGATGGCAGAGGAGTCCCCCATTATCTAAGTTATTTATTTGCAGATGGCGGTGGAGTCCCCCATTACCCAAGTTATTTATTTGCAGATGGCAGTGGAGTCCCCCATTATCTAAGTTATTTATTTGCAGATGGCGGTGGAGTCCCCCATTACCCAAGTTATTTATTTGCAGATGGCGGTGGAGTCCCCCATTACCCAAGTTATTTATTTGCAGATGGCAGTGGAGTCCCCCATTGCCCAAGTTATTTATTTGCAGATGGCAGTGGAATCCCCCATTGCCCAAGTTATTTATTTGCAGATGGCGGTGGAGTCCCCATTATCTAAGTTATTTATTTGCAGATGGCAGTGGAGTCCCCCATTACCCAAGTTATTTATTTGCAGATGGCAGTGGAGTCCCCCATTACCCAAGTTATTTATTTGCAGATGGCAGTGGAGTTCCCCATTACCCAAGTTATTTATTTGCAAATGGCAGTGGAGTCCCCCATTATCTAAGTTATTTATTTGCAGATGGCAGTGGAGTCCCCCATTATCTAAGTTATTTATTTGCAGATGGTGGTGGAGTCCCCATTACCCAAGTTATTTATTTGCAGATGGCAGTGGAGTCCCTCATTACCCAAGTGATTTATTTGCAGATGGCAGTGGAGTCCCCCATTATCTAAGTTATTTATTTGCAGATGGTGGTGGAGTCCCCATTACCCAAGTTATTTATTTGCAGATGGCGGTGGAATCCCCCATTACCGCAGTTATTCACTTGCAGATGGCAGTGGAGTTCCCCATTACCCAAGATATTTATTTGCAGATGGCGGTGGAGTCCCCCATTACCCAAGTTATTTATTTGGAGATGGCAGTGGAGTCCCCCATTATCTAAGTTATTTATTTGCAGATGGCAGTGGAGTCCCCATTATCTAAGTTATTTATTTGCAGATGGCAGAGGAGTCCCCCATTACCCAAGTGATTTATTTGCAGATGGCAGTGGAGTCCCCCATTATCTAAGTTATTTATTTGCAGATGGCAGTGGAGTCCCCCATTACCCAAGTTATTTATTTGGGTAATGACAGTGGAATCCCCCATTACCGCAGTTATTCACTTGCAGATGGCAGTGGAGTTCCCCATTGCCCAAGTGATTTATTTGCAGATGGCAGTGGAATCCCCCATTACCCAAATTATTTATTTGCAGATGGCAGATGAGTCCCCCATTACCCAAGTTATTTATTTGCAGATGGCGGTGGAATCCCCCATTACCCAAGTTATTTATTTGCAGATGGTGGTGGAGTCCCCTATTACCCAAGTTATTTATTTGCAGATGGCAGTGGAATCCCCCATTACCCAAGTTATTTATTTGCAGATGGTGGTGGAATCCCCCATTACCCCAGTTATTCATTTGCAGATGGCAGTGGAGTCCCCCATTACCCAAGATATTTATTTGCAGATGGCAGTGGAGTCCCCCATTACCCCAGTTATTCATTTGCAGATGGCAGTGGAGTTCCCCATTACCCAAGTGATTTATTTGCAGAGGGCAGTGGAGTCCCCATTATCTAAGTTATTTATTTGCAGATGGCAGAGGAGTCCCCCATTACCCAAGTGATTTATTTGCAGATGGCAGTGGAGTCCCCCATTATCTAAGTTATTTATTTGCAGATGGCAGTGGAGTCCCCCATTACCCAAGTTATTTATTTGGGTAATGACAGTGGAATCCCCCATTACCGCAGTTATTCACTTGCAGATGGCAGTGGAGTTCCCCATTACCCGAGTTATTTATTTGGAGATGACAGTGGAATCCCCCATTACCCAAGTGATTTATTTGGAGATGACAGTGGAATCCCCCATTACCCAAGTGATTTATTTGCAGAGGGCAGTGGAGTCCCCATTATCTAAGTTATTTATTTGCAGATGGCAGAGGAGTCCCCCATTACCCAAGTGATTTATTTGCAGATGGCAGTGGAGTCCCCCATTATCTAAGTTATTTATTTGCAGATGGCAGTGGAGTCCCCCATTACCCAAGTTATTTATTTGGGTAATGACAGTGGAATCCCCCATTACCGCAGTTATTCACTTGCAGATGGCAGTGGAGTTCCCCATTACCCAAGTTATTTATTTGCAGATGGCAGTGGAGTCCCCCATTACCCAAGTTATTTATTTGGGTAATGACAGTGGAATCCCCCATTACCGCAGTTATTCACTTGCAGATGGCAGTGGAGTTCCCCATTGCCCAAGTGATTTATTTGCAGATGGCAGTGGAATCCCCCATTACCCCAGTTATTCATTTGCAGATGGCGGTGGAATCCCCCATTACCCAAGATATTTATTTGCAGATGGCAGTGGAGTCCCCCATTACCCAAGTTATTTATTTGCAGATGGCAGTGGAGTCCCCCATTACCCAAGTGATTTATTTGCAGATGGCGGTGGAATCCCCCATTACCCCAGTTATTCACTTGCAGATGGCAGTGGAGTTCCCCATTACCCAAGTGATTTATTTGCAGATGGCAGTGGAGTCCCCCATTACCCAAGTGATTTATTTGCAGATGGCAGTGGAATCCCCTATTACCCAAGTTATTTATTTGGAGATGACAGTGGAATCCCCCATTACCCAAGTTATTTATTTGCAGATGGCAGTGGAGTCCCCCATTACCCAAGTTATTTATTTGGAGATGACAGTGGAATCCCCCATTACCCAAGTTATTTATTTGCAGATGGTGGTGGAATCCCCCATTACCCCAGTTATTCACTTGCAGATGGCAGTGGAGTTCCCCATTGCCCAAGTGATTTATTTGCAAATGGCAGTGGAATCCCCCATTAACCCAGTTATTCATTTGCAGATGGCAGTGGAGCCCCCCATTACCCAAGTTATTTTGTTGCAGATGGCAGTGGGATCCCCCATTACCCAAGTTATTTAGTTGCAGATGGCAGTGGAGCCCCTATTACCCAAGTTATTTAGTTGCAGATGGCGGTGGAGACCCCATTACCCAAGTAATTTTTTGGCAGATGACAGTGGATTCCCCCATTACCCCAGTTATTCATTTGCAGATGGCAGTGGAGTCCCCCATTACCCAAGTGATTTATTTGCAGAGGGCAGTGGAGTCCCCATTATCCAAGTTATTTATTTGCAGATGGCAGAGGAGTCCCCCATTACCCAAGTTATTTATTTGGAGATGACAGTGGAGTCCCCCATTTCCCAAATTATTTATTAGCAGATGGCAGAGGAGTCCCCCATTACCCAAGATATTTATTTGCAGATGGCAGTGGAGTCCCCTATTATCCAAATAATTTATTTGCAGATGGCAGAGGAGTCCCCCATTACCCAAGATATATATTTGCAGATGGCAGTGGAGTCCCCCATTATCCAAATAATTTATTTGCAGATGGCGATGGAATCCCCCATTACCCAAGTTATTTATTTGGAGATGACAGTGGAATCCCCCATTACCCAAATTATTTATTTGCAGATGGCAGAGGAGTCCCCCATTACCCAAGATATTTATTTGCAGATGGGGATGGAATCCCCCATTACCCAAGTTATTTATTTGCAGATGGCAGTGGAATCCCCCATTACCCAAATTATTTATTTGCAGATGGCGGTGGAATCCCCCATTACCCCAGTTATTCATTTGCAGATGGTGGTGGAATCCCCCATTACCGCAGTTATTCACTTGCAGATGGCAGTGGAGTTCCCCATTGCCCAAGTGATTTATTTGCAGATGGCGGTGGAATCCCCTATTACCCCAGTTATTCATTTGCAGAAGGCAGTGGAGCCCCCCATTACCTCAGTTATTCATTTGCAGATGGCAGTTGATTCCCCCATTACCCAAGTTATTTAGTTGCAGATGTCAGTGGGATCCCCCATTACCCAAGTTATTTAGTTGCAGATGGCAGTGGATTCCCCCATTATCCAAGTAATGTTTTGGCAGATGACAGTGGAGTCCCCCATTATCCAAGTAATTTTTTGGCAGATGGCAGTGGAATTCCTTTTTATCCTGGTAATTTATTTGCAGATAGCAGTGGAAGTTCCCTTTATTCTGGTAATTTAGTTCCCCTTTACACAAGTAATATATTTGTATATGGAATCGTACACAAGAGGGAGAAGTCGAGGAACCAAGCGGCGGCAGCCTCCAATAAGGGAGCACAACCATGTAATACAAATAATCGCTTTTATTAAGAGTACAAAAAACACCTAAAAACTACATACAACACAATAGACATTTAAAAACAGCTGCTACAACTCCAATCATGTTCAACCTCTAAATGACCTACAAAAAAACATTTTTCATATCAAAAAGGAACCCCTTCAAATCCCCTCACTCAAGCAAGAAGTGGCACAGGTAGCCGCGTGCGCAGGTGTTTTCTCTCCCTGCTACCTCCAGCCTTCCCTCCCCACTTCATGGACGCCATGTGCTACCTACTATGATATTGGTAATTTTGGGCTTTATTCATGAAGGAATAGCGACAGGTAGTGCCTTGTAAGCGACAGGTAGCAGCAGGTGAACGCCAGCCGCGGCACGCAATACCACATTTATGAAAGCGATAAGTAGCGATCGATTCATCATCACAGAAGGCTCAGCGGATCCCGGCGGCGCTCTGGCTTCCTGTTGCTCTCCCATACATTTCAATGGACATTTTTTTTCTTCTCTTTAAACAGGGTTTTCTTTTTTTGTATCAAATCATTGTGTGACATCTCCTGGCCTATTTAAATACATTTTTTAAAGCTTTTTTGAATTTTGATTTCGTCATGCAAAATTGTCATAACAGGTCTGGTATTAAATTGTTAATGTCACAATGTAATTCCATATGTTTTCGTTTTGTTACTAGTGGATATGTGTTCAAAAATGGACTAATCACACAGCTTCTGGCGCTCTGGGCTACAGTGACACAATTTTAAACACGGGCGCTGTGTGAGGCTGTTTTTTTTTTTATAATTATGGTTTAAGTCGCTCACAATGACCAGTCGCTACCGTTCGCTCCTATATAGCTCTGTATTGGTGTTATAGCGACTCACATATCAAATTCATCAATGCCGGCCATGTCACTACAGCAACTGATGTGCTCTGTAATAGCGACTCATGGCCGATCAGAGTGACCACTAGCGCTCTCTATTACCTAGCGCTAGTAATGAATCAGCCTGCCCGTATCTGAGCCCATGCGCTCTGCACTTCATAGTAAGTTTTTGTTACATGGACACCTGTTACTTGATATTCACTTTTGTTATTTAATTTGCTACTTATCTTGTTTTATTAATTGTTTATTGCACGGCTTGGCTAATATTTTGTGCAACAGTATCACTATTAGTAGGTTTTCACAGATTTATAAAGGCAATGAGCTTTCTTTATTAAGCCAATCATCATTACACTGTATTGCTTACCTTTATTCTTGGTTGTTGTGTCTTATATGGTTTTATATATAAAATATAGGGGATTTAGGGCTATATTGCTCTTCCACCTTTCTTATCATGTTTGTGCTCACTTAGCATCATTTGACGAAAGGAAGCTCCATTTGTCTCGGCTGTTTCAGTCATTAGTTGTCTGTATGCATCTAACTGAGTTAAAAGACAAAAAAAATTTACTGTATGAGTCGTAAAAGGGCCCCATTTAATCTTTGCCACTTTTAATCACCAACTGGCACAGAGGCCACACCCCTTACTGTCAAACCACACCCACTTCTTGACTCCACACGACTCCATCACCCTAATACGCCACCTCCTACTTTGATGTCTATGGTGCTGGAGTGTGAGATGCATTGAGCCTGAACTATACAGATAAGGGTTGATTAAGAGAGACATAAAATCTTTTTCGTTTTTGAGTCGATCTGTTTTTTTTTTTCATTTGTGTCCGTTGGTGTATGTGTGTACGCGTGATTCTAAGCAGGCAGCGGGAGCCTTCTGTAAACTGTTCATCGCTGCGTAGGCCAACGCGAATGTCATTTTTCTGCTTTCGTTTTTCATTTACGTTACTTAGGAAACAACGTAGGCTTCAGTTTTTTTCCTTTTTCCAACGTCGCCTCTAACGAAATATTTACGCTTCCTGTTAGATTCTGAATTCCACTTTCTATAAATAAACGTCCAGACGGAAATCTGTCCTAACTTACGCATGCGCACACCTAAATTTACTAATTCATGTCCCCATCTCAACTATTCTCTCAGTCACTTCTGCTACAATGTTTACCTCAATTCCCTCGCGCTTTGTATTTTCTTCATTTTGCGCACTTAATGCTTACCTCAATTCCCTTGCGCTTTGTATTTTCTTCATTTTGCACACGTAATGCTTACCTCAATTTCCTTGCGCTATGTATTTTCTTCATTTTGCACACTTAATGCTTACCTCAATTCCCCCGCACTTTGTATTTTCTTCATTTTGCGCACTTAATGCTTACCTCAATTCCATCACGCTTTGTATTTTCGTCATTTTGCGCACTTAATGCTTACCTCAATTCCGTCACGCTTTGTATTTTCGTCATTTTGCGCACTTAATGCTTACCTCAATTCCTTCACGCTTTGTATTTTCTTCATTTTGCGCACTTAATGCTTACCTCAATTCCTTCGCGGTTTCATTTTTCTTCATTTTGCGCTATTTTGTTTTTATTTCTTCCAGCGTTTATCTGTAAGCAACCCTTAATGTATTTTTCTTTGACATAAAAGAAGACAGAAACAAGTTTTTTCTTTTGTTTTTTTATTAACCAATGCAATTATTTTTTGCCCTTTTTTTTACTTGTTTTTTTTAATGTGTAAAATGTTTGTTTTTATTTAACAATATATGTTTTCTTTTTAGTATCAAAAAGAATTTTTCTTAAAATGTTTAAAATTTACAAAACTGTAAAAGGTTTTAAAACTATTTACAAATCCATGGCAGGCCCCAGAGAATTCTTCTTTTTCTGTGGTCCCCATCGAAGCTCTCAGCTCCTAGATATTGCCCACCAGCCGAAACACTATCGCTGCCAATCTAGCCTATGTGGTGTGTGGAAAAAAAAGAAAATAAAGTTATTGTTCTGCAAATACATGTTTCACAGCTGTGGATGGAATGATTATTAAAGTTTCATAAAAATCATGAGGTCATGTCATTATGCTAATGAATTCATCAATGGATGAGGCCATATGTCATTATGCTACTGAATTCATCAATGGATGAGGCCATATGTCATTATGCCAATTACATTGGCTAGGGATTCTGGTTTACTGCTGATGATGTCATGTTCGACATACTCCAAATATTAAAATTACAACTTACTTGACTGGTGGGCGACCTCAGCTTTGGGGACCACCCTACGCTCTGGGGCCTGCCACTGCTGGGAATGTGAGGCTGTAGAAACATTGAAAATAGGCTCACTTCTAATGTCTGATTGCACAGTAACCAAATTACACTTAGAAAGTGTGTGTGACATCACACACCCTCTCCATGTTCCTTCTGGGCTGGATCTGCTGCCCTCTCTGCTCCCGATTCTTATAAAAAGAGATTAAGGAAATACGTTTTTGTTTAAATAGCAATAGTCACATACCGGAGTGTATCGTTTGATACGACTCCCTGCCCATGCGGTGAGGTCCCTCTTCTGTAGAGAGGTCAAGTGGCTGGTCTGAGCCACCTACAGAGGAGGGGTAGGAGGTTGGTCCTGGAGATGCACCACCTTCACTTGGTGCAGGATCATCCCGCACTGGCCGGACTGCGCGCCTCCGGGTGGGTCTAATGCGGTATTCTGACACTAGAAAAGAATAGCATTTCTAAATAAAGGCCTACCTTCTGTGTTTGGTAGATCTAGCATGCAATCGGAATGTAATCACAGCACCCGGAGCCTCTTCCGTCGCTTCAGGTCCGACCAATGCTGGATGATCTGCGTAAAAGTGAAGGTGGTGTCCATTTCCTCATCGATCCGGGCCACTATCTCCAGGGCCAACTTCCTCTTCTCAAAGTCGTTGGGCAGGTAGTCGTACCTGCGCTCCATCATGATCTAAAAACACAAAAATCAAAATAGTTGTTAGATCAAACAACATACAAAGATCATTCACAATTAGATCAGTTGACTAAATGACATTCCCCATCACATTTCTAGCCTTAACCTACCTTTCTAGATGCAAGTGAGTTGGTTTGCACATGTGCGCACTAACTTCTGTTTGGCACGGAGTTTAAATCACTTTTAAAAACAACTGTTTCTTCCTGCGCTTCCTTAATGCATATGCGTGCATTTAGATGTCAAATTAACGTCCATAAAATATACTTACGAGCATAATGATATTTTGTTGTTGGCGGGTGAAGATGGGCGCCATCTTCCTTCTAGTCCACAGCAGATAGGTAGTGCCCCAGCGGTTTCCGGGATGAGCACGGCCGGACGCACACGTACGCGTAAGCGTCAAACCCATTCATTAGTATTTAAAGGGTAATGGACACACAGCTCATTCTCTTTGTGAATGTCATCATGGCACCAAAGAAAAGTAGTGGCAAACAACCACCAGCCAAGGAGCGCAAGACAAAAAGGGCGGAGCGCCATGAGGACGCATCCTCAAGACCGGGCACTCGGTCCCCCAAGGCCCCCCAAGGTGCCGGAAAGGCGGAGCAAAAGTGGCCACCACAAGGCTACATTGGCCACAACTCCTGGCCCATCCAAATCTGCCAGCACCAGGAAAAGTAAAGAAACTTCCTCCAGGAAGAAGGCTCCCCGCCCAACCACATCGAAAGAGCAAGGGAGCACGACTTCCAAGGGGAAAAGGAAGCAGAGGCCAAGAAGCCCGAGCCCCCCAAGCACACCCTCTCCTGCTCGCCCACATTTGCCACCGGAACACGTTGAAACAAGCGAGTCCTATGCCAAATCCACGGCTGCAAGTTCAGTGGACAGCCAGCCAATGACCCCCATTCCTAATGCCAGCCCAGTCCATTCTTTTTCAAGCGACATGACGGCCTATTCTTCCCCACACACTCAGGCAAGAATGTCCCCTGAATTGTCAACAACCAGGGAAAAGCCAGAACAGCAAACATTAGGCCGAACCTTGCGGCGAGGGCAATTGAGCGGGTGGTTTGGTGAGGCACAAACACTCGCCTTGGCAAGTGGGCTAACAGTGCATTTTGATGAGCTATATGGGCGCAAATCCAAAGCTACTAGCAAAGTGCGCAAAAAACAAATCTGGGAAGACCTCACCAGACAGGTGAATGCAGCGGGTGACAAGAGGAAAGATGTTAAGCAGATCCAGCGCAAAATTTCAGACCTTAAATATGCAGTAAGGAAGAAGCAGAACAAACGCAGGAATCACGGGTACATATTTGATGTTTGCATTTTGCTGCTTGTTGTAGTGACCACAATGAAAAATAATGTTTATTGTCTTATTTTCAGGATGCAAACAGGCGGAGGCTTCCCCACAAAATTGCAATACACCAGAGCAGAGGAAATGGTCCTGGCTTTGATCCACCCCGCAGCATTACAGGGGCTCTCTGGCACATGGGATACGGACACCAAGGAAATTTCTGCAGGTTAGTAATGATTGTTTTAATTAGAGTTATTGGAAACATTTTAGATGAGGCTCACACGCCGATATCAACACAGGCCCCTAGGGAGTGTGTTTGAGGGGATGTTAGTGTTGTAGGCGGGTGTTGAATGGCTGAGGAATGGGGTTAATGATGGACACTCTCTCAGGGTGCAGTAGTTTATGGTCCTTAGAAAGGTTTTCAGTCTATACTCGACCTTCACCATGATTTATTGAAAATAACAATTAATTTAGCTTACCAAACCACTGCATCCGATGTTAATATTTAGTCAATTTGTGATCACTTACTTATTCTTTCTACCACTGGGGTTCTAGCTGTGCTTTGGTCAGACAAAGTTGAGCTGGGGTCAGGGAAAGGTCATCATTCCAAGAATGCACAGCAGCACAGTCATAAGGCAAATGCTATTTGCAAGCTGACTGTTGGCCCCTAAGGCGTAATTTTGGATATGTAAAGCCTCCTAACATGCAGTACATGCATGTTTGTCTTTTTTAAGGTGACCAATCAGTAGGTACAGGGTGAGTAAAACATATAAGATAGACTCAGATTCATTGGGAAGATCCACTTTAACCGTTGGGGGAGTTGTCATTCCTGCTTTGCCCCGTGTGTTCTAAAGCATATCTACTCATCAGGCTCATCAAGGGATGTTTGTGTGTTTACGTGCCTTTTAATTTTAACCCCAGCTCAGCATCATGCCTCTGCAAGTGTGGAAGCCTCCTCCAGTTTGACCACGCCAACTACTTCCCTGTGCCCTAGGACACAAGACCAGCTATATAGGGTAAGTGTACTGTGCATGTGAATGAACATGACTAATTGTTCAAAAATATATTTCTAAAAAAAGCTGACAGTTTTTCACATGTCCCAACAGACGCCCCCACTAATGGATGTTATCCAGCATATGGAGGAGGAGGATGCCAGCTGGATTCTACCTTCTGAAATGACCACCCTGGAACCTAATCTGCCACTGCCCCAGCATCCTACTGCACCAAATCCTCTGCAGCAGAGTGAAGCTGGACGCATGCTGCCAGCCCATCGTGCCAGCAGGGACTGAGCCTACAGTCCCCAGTGCTAGCTCTGCTGCAGAGGTTTTGCCTAGTACATCTGGTACTGTTGTTCACCCTAGACCTCCAGCATCTGCAGGCGCTCAAACCCGGGGAATTGGAAGATGCAGTCAGCAACGTCGACCAGTTTCCCAGGGGAGGTGCGTGCCGATCCTGGAGTCAGCATGGCGCCATGACAGCCGTTACTTTAGGCAGGTGACTCAAAGAACCACAGAGCAGATAAATGCACAATTAGAGACCTTCAATAATAACTTCACCACCATGCTGACAGAATTTAGGACGAGCAACAGCCAGATGGCAGAACAAATGGCTACCTTAAATAATAACTTAACCCCCATGCTAGATGAATTTCGCACTAGCAACAGACAGATGGCAGAACAAATGGCCACCTTAAATAACTTCACTGCCATGCTAAATGAATTTCGCAATAGCAACAGACAGAGCAAGGGCAGATTATGAATGCCACACATGTCCAGGTATTGGGCCACCTCCAAGGCCAACCCCAACATTATTATTCAAACAAAAATTTCAGGGCTAGGTCAAGTCCTGATATAGAACTATCAGACCCAGCGTACCTACCACACCTCTCAATACTCTGAATCTTTAAATAAATATTCTTTATTCTGGAAATTCCTTTAAAATCTCATAAATGCAACAGACATATAACACACATAGGATTTGTGCACTTTCCCATACATTTGATATGACAACTCATTTACATAGTAAACATATACACTTCTTGATGACATGCAATTATATACAGCTCTATTGATTCAATGTAAGTTGCTATACAGATTTTTAAACCTAAATTGGCTACTCTTGTATCTTACTAGTCCGGTGATTGGCCAGACAGGGCAGACATGTTTCGCCGAGTAGGCTTCCTCAGTGCCCTAATTTCTATGGTCAAAAAGGAGAAGAAATATGTTTTAGCATGTTTATGCATAATTGTATGGGATTATATATACATTATTATACCACATTTTTTCTGCACTCTCGCCTCCATGGCATATTCTATCAGAAAACCCTATGCACCATACATTACATTCATTATTTACTTATATAACCAACCCAAATCTTAACAAATGGACCACACATTTAATTACCTTATTTACAAAGATTGTCAGAGGGTATCGGGTCTTGATGGAAACGAAGAGCTTTTTTCTATTCTTTTCTGTGTCCCCGGCTAGTATAAAGATTTTTGGATCTATGGAGGGGGGGAAAAAAGGGACAGAAGAATAAAGAGAGTGTCCCCTCAATTATCGGTATTCCCTTTATCTTCACTCCTATTCTTAACATTTATATTCACAGAAATATTATTCTTGTATTGTTATTTTATTATTATAATCTTATAATATCTATATTATTGTTAAATGAATTTGAGTTACCTCAGTTTATATATATGTGCCTTATTATGGATATCCTTCATTCCTGTGGTGCTGTATTGTGGATGTTCAAAGTTACCTATGAAGGGAGATATACATTCTCAGTTGTATCTACTTTAAATGACTCCTTAAGTTCCTCCTAGAGATACCTCATTCCCTACTAAAATCCCCTTACCTTCATCCGGATTGTCACAAATCCCGTGTTCCAGCCTTACATGTTAACTGCAGTGCAGCCAGCGTGGTTCCAGCATGAGGAGATATGTGAGCAGTGAGCAGCGTGTCCAATGCTCCTGCTGCCGCGTCACCGCCCGATCTATATACCTCTCCACCGGGTGTCTCTCTCCCAGGTGACTCAGCTGAGGGGAGAGAGAGAAAGGAAAAACCCCCTCCGCACACGCTGGCTGACGGCGCGCGAATAACAGTGCCACTTATGAAAGGGCACTGAAAAGAAACTCCCGGCGCTGGCCGGAAGTGACGTCGCGCGCCGTCCCTGTGCTCACTGCTGTCTGGCTATATGCGCCATTTTGCTGTAGTCCTGACTCTTGCAGTATCCGGCGCCGTCCAGGCCAACCCTGTACTCGCTAATATCTAGCTATATGCGCCATTTTCTTGTAGTTCTAGCTTGTGTAATGCCCGGCGCCATCCATGCGCCATCTTACTGTAGTCCTGGCTCCTACATTATCGAGCGCTAACTGTTTTCCAGTATTAATATTTCATTCTGTATTTCTTTTGTTTCAGACCTGCCCCAGGGGTCCCATCTCCTCAATTTACATAGTATCTTCTATTTATTAAAGGCGTTAGAGTCTTCCGCCCGATGCCATCCATTCCTGACTCTGCACCATTTTTCTATGGTCCTAATTTGTATGACCCAGTCATAATAGGTCTATTCTCAAGCCCAGCCATTTGGCCTGGTTCCCTATGTACTCAGGCTATTCCATTACAAATAGAATCTTGGGATAATTATTCCCTTATCTATTTGGGGGACTAATAGTAGCATTATTCCTCACAGTTACCTCCCTGTTTTTTACTAAGTTATGGTGCTATCTGAAGGGCAACTATTGAAGTAAAATCCTGTATTCATTTAAGATATTTCTGGTTGTAATGAATTTATAGGGTTTATGGAGTTTCTTGACTATTTTCTGTAG
Organism: Gastrophryne carolinensis; assembly: GCA_027917425.1. NCBI lineage: Eukaryota > Metazoa > Chordata > Amphibia > Anura > Microhylidae > Gastrophryne > Gastrophryne carolinensis. Next base: position 365,134,672 of record CM051235.1, on the reverse strand, counting down.
CAGATTATTCCTCTCTCCTTAGACTGAATTTTGAAAGTAGTATTCATATGGATTAATTAGCCAAACAGCTTCTGCACATCTTGGGCACTGCAGTAATTTTGTAATATTAGAACCTCTGTATCTAAAATTTGATCTTATTTTATATATATTTAGTATCATTATAGGGAGATTGTAGCCAAATACCTCTAGCTCCCCTTTCCATCAATCCCCGTCATCCCCTGACCTCTCATGGTTGCCTACTGGCCTCCCTTATTCGAACAATATAAACCAGAACAGAACAATTCCTCACTCATAGAAATGGAGCAAAGGTAAGTGTTTCATTGAGACCTGGATATTTGTGCGCCTTGAGTCGGAATATCCACCGTGTCTCAATCCTTAGCGTACCTTTTTCTAGATTGCCTCCTCTGATAGATGGATGTATTCTATCTAAGCCTTGGCATTTTAATGTGGAAGGATTACTGTCATGAAATCTCCTAAAATGTCGACCTATTGGGGTTTTTTCATTATTTCTTTTAATGCTGTATTGGTGTTCGTACAGTCTCTTTTTCAGGGGACGATTTGTCTTTCCCACATAAAAGCCGCCGCACCCACAAGTAAGCAAATAAATGACATTACTTGTGTTGCAGTTAATAAAATGTTTCATTTGGTATTGCTCCCCATTTAGTATTGTCTCAGTTCCCGGTAGTATGTATTGACACATACTGCAGTTGCCACATTGATATGTGCCTCGAACCCTACAGCAGTCGTCTCTCTGTTTCTCAGAGAAGTGGCTGCATACAAGTTTATCCTTTAAATTATTGGATCGCCTAAAAATTATTTTCGGTTTTGGAGGTAGAAAAGTTTTTAGGAAAGGATCATTAAGAAGTATGGGCCAGTTAGTCTGAAGGATTTTCCGAATTTCAGCATGCGTCTCCGTATAGGTAAGTATTAATGCTGGACCTGTATCTTCCTTTGGCACTTTAGGTTTATATAATAAGTGCTGCCTATCAAGGCGGCGGGCTTTTTTATAGGCTGCTTTTAGAATTGGCCTGCTATAGCCCCGCATTTGCAGTCTTGTCCAGATTTTTCTTGCTTCAATTTTGAAGGCTTGTATGGAAGAACAATTACGGCGTGCCCGTATAAACTCTCCATACGGTATGCTACGTAATAAGTGAGCCGGGTGTGAGCTAGTTGCTCTCAGCATCGTGTTCGCTGAAGTGTCTTTTCTATATAGCGCTGTACTAATTTGGCCTTGATCATCCTTCCCTATTTCTAGGTCCAAAAAGGTAACGCTATTCTGATTCCAATGACTCGTAAATTTTAGATTTAAGGCATTGTCATTGAGTCTGTGGACAAAATCATTCAATTCCTCCTCCGGCCCCTCCCATATGACCAAGATGTCATCAATGTACCTGTGCCACGCCGAAACGTGGCACAGGTACTTGGCCATATTGTCCTCCGCCCACAACATCCTCTCCCACCACCCCAGGTACAGGTTGGCAAACGACGGGGCACATGTCGTCCCCATCGCCGTTCCCTGCACCTGGTGGTAGAGTATTCCATTGAAGAGGAACATGTTGTGGGTGAGGACAAAGTTGAGGAGCCGGAGGAGGAAGAGATTATGATTGTGTTCCGCCACATCTAGCTCATTCAAAAATGTCTCAACAGCCCTTATGCCCTTGGCATGAGGGATGCTCGAATAGAGGGCCTCCACGTCCAGGGTGACCAAAAACGCCCCGGGATCCACCCACATACCATCCAGGACACGTAGAATGTGACCTGTGTCCTTCACATAGGATGGCAGGCTCACGACCAGGGGCTGAAGATGATGATCCACGTACTTGCTCGCATTCTCCGTAAGCGCCCCTATCCCCGACACAATAGGTCTTCCTGGGGGTGCCACCAATGACTTATGCACCTTAGGTAAGGCGTAGAACGTTGGTGTTGTTGGATGGGGCGCCTCCAGGAATCCAGCAGTACGTGAGTCAATCACCCCCTGGTCGTGGGCCTGTTGTATGATGGTGTGGTATTCCCGGGCGTTATCTGCCAGCCTGGACGCGGGGGCCCTCACGTACCACTCCTTGTTATTCAAAATACGTAGGCACATATCAATGTACTGGTACCTAGACATGATAACTATGTTTCCGCCCTTATCCGCAGATTTTATAATTAGGTCATTTTTTGACTCTAATTCCCGAATGGCGGCTGCTAATTCCTTCCCCATATTTGATGTTTTTTTCATTTTTCGTGGGAGTTCTTCCAAATTTGATACCGTTAAGTTAACGAATGTTGCCACATTGTGGTTAAGACTTATTGGAGGATAGTACGTAGAGGGCTTTTTGAATTGGGTCAGTGGCTTATCCCATATGCAATGGCCAGCCACTTCCAGTCCTAGGTCCATCATATTTTGTTCCAACTGTGATTCTGACGGGGTTGGTGGATCTCTTAGTATTTCGGGTGGCCCTTCCTTGTCCATAAACTGAAAGCGGCACAATATTTTCCTGGCAAAAAGATGGATATCCTTAGTTATGTCGAACAAATCCAATCCTTTAGAGGGGCAAAAGTTAAGTCCAAGGCGAAGCAATTGTTCTTGATCCTTCGTCAGGATAACATTAGTCAAATTGATGATATCCATCTTTTTGTCAGTTTCTCTCACTTGTAGGGCACTGTCCTCCATGGTTATTGGTGGAACAACCTCAGGTTTCTTTCTGTCTGCGGGGTTGGAAGAAAGAGAGGGGCAGGGTTCTTTATGGTACTTTCTTCTTGCCTTGTTTCTACGTTTATTGCGGCGCGCATTGCGCCGCTTTCTAAAAAATCTTTTTTTGATCTTTCATTTCCCTCCTCTGGGGGAGGTGGGGTTCTTTGGTCCATTTTCCGTTTTTGTATATATTTCTGTTGCTCCCCCTGTTGTGGACGAGGATTATCCCATCTCTGGGGGCCCTGATGGCTCTCCCCTCGTCTATTGGGGGGGGGGAACTTTCTCCCCCATGTTTGTCTCATCTGCCTCGGACCTCTTTCCCTTGATGAGGAAGTGTCCGAAGAGTTGCCCTGTCTATCGGGTCTATCCCTTCTTCCCCTTTGACCCTGTTGTATAGTTGGCCATGCATAGGCCTCGTTATTTTTGTAGGCCTGCCTATCTCTAAACAGTTTTTGCTCTTTGATTTGAATAATCTCTTTATTCAATTTTTCAATGGACTCCTTTATCCCGGAATCCCGTTGTTGAAACTGTTCATTTTTCTGCTTTGTATGCAGCTCCATGATGGTTGATTGTATTTGGACGTTTAATATTTCCAATCCTCAACCCCTTAGGTACTAGGCCCTGATCGTAATATATATATATAGATATTGGACGTCCCACCATGTTTTGGATTTTTTAGCTAGCGCTTTATATAGTGAATTAAACAATATGTTTGTTTGTTCTGTTGTTTCAATGATATCTTTATTTGATACCCTACATTGGGTCAAGTTTGTCATCATTGTGTCCCAATCGTTAGTCCCTAATTGGGTCATTTTTATGATTAACTATTGTCTCCGTATTTTCTTGTTTAAAATCAATAATTGGTGCAAATATTAGAGGGTACACCTGGAGGAAATATCTTATCCTCCTGACCTTTATTACTAACCACAACTTGGTGTCAGGGTAGAATTATCCCGTTAGGGACAAATTACCCCAACTATTTCGGTGACCCGTCTTTTTTATAAGAAGAGGGGGTTTGGTACCGGCTGGTCCGTTACAGACAATACAAACAAAAATTTCAGGGCTAGGTCAAGTCCTGATATAGAACTATCAGACCCAGCGTACCTACCACACCTCTCAATACTCTGAATCTTTAAATAAATATTATTATTGCCAAAAACTATTTTAGGAATTTGACCTGGATCTTTCCTCTCCATCTCAACCCTATTTACCTGTGTGGTGGGCACAATCAAGATTTGGTGGTTAATGACTTTTCTGGTTTCTTTTGGAATTCGCCCATAAAGATCATTATAGTGTTTAGATACCCCACTAGGCAATGGCCTAGTTTTAGCGTCAGTCAAGTGCCCGCTCAAGCTCCCACGCAGCAGGCTTGGCCCTAAGGAAATGCTGGCTGACTCATCCTGTTTGTTGGCAATATTGGGGGACATTCTTGCCTGAAGAACATCACCATTTGGCCATGGAAAAGATTGGACTGGACTGGCATGGGGGCTGGCTGTCATAGGCTGGAAAAATAACTTGCAGCCCTAGAGTTTGCATATGACTCTGGTCTTGTAACATTGCACTGATGAAATGTGCCACAAGCAGGAGAGGGTGTGTATGTGGCCCTATGTATACCTGCCCTACTATTCCCCTTGAAAGTCGTGCTTCCTATGGATCTTGATGTTTGTGGGTGGGGAACCTTCGGCCTGGAGTAAGTTAGCTTAGAGCTCCTGGATGTGGACAATTGTTATGGGCCAGGAGTCTGTCCCAATGTATACTTTTGCAAATGGATGTCCATGGAGTCTGCGAGTGCCCTTCCAATAAAATGTTACATATTTACTGAAAATGTATGGAATGGGACTTTAGCTGTTCTGGGCTAAGTGTATGCATTTATGTTTGTTGGCTTTTAACATTAATGAAGGTTTGTAATGACAAACATAAAAAAATAAACTGCATTACGCTCAAATCAGGTGTAAATTGTTTTGTAATTAACCCATTACAAAATTATTAAACCAAAAAAAACGGGTCTTGCTGTGGGTCCGATTATAGGACTCCTGGGCCGCATTCTGCGGGCAAAGAATGGGCGTCAGGAGCCACGGCATCAGCAGATATCCAGAATCCCCTGAAAGAATAACAAAATACTAACATTAATTCCACATTCTAAGCAACATTATTGGTTAGCATGTCATCAAGGGATAAAAACAGCCATAGGTTAACACATGGGTCATCAACTATATTCTAAGGCATACAGTGAAAAGGGAATAAGACTCAAACTGAGTATATAAGCCTGAACTCAATGTATATGCATCATGGGACGACCCTGGATACCCTGCAAGGACACTGAGGAATCGCATGTCCAGACCAACCACTGCTTGTATGTTCAGCGAGTGTCCCATCTTGCGGTTCCTGAAACAAAAAAATAAAAAATTACACAAAGCCAAGGTTTCCACCAAAAACCCTAACTAAAAAAATAAATAAAAATTATAGTTCAACAATCCCAAGCTAAATAACAAAGGACATAAGTCTAAATAAATATAAAAATAATATGGATGTGTTTGAAAATTAAGGTGAATATGCTAAAGACTAAATAAGGTCAGCATTCTAATGCTTTCCTAAGGCCTACATGATAAGTATTGATTAAGGTATGCATTCTAAACTGGTTCAAAGGGAGACTTGAGAAGGAGGGATTAAGGTATGCATTCTAAACTGGTTCAAAGGGAGACTTGAGAAGGAGGGATTACTAGATAGTTAAAATTAAGTTTGGCTAAACAATATAAAAAAATGACATAATTAACTTACCTATAGATGTATTCATCGGCTGCAAGTGGGACTAAGGCAAGGTGGGTGCAATCGGTTGCACCCATGACGTTGGGCATGTCGGCGATATTATAAAATCCCAACATAATCGCGTTCCAGGCTACCATGTCATCCAGAAACAAAATATATTTGGGACAAAGGGTAGCCATGCCATCCAGAAACTTGGATAGCGCGCGGCTCAGTGTAGGAACGAGCCGTTCGCCAAAAATTGCAGGCAGCCAAGCATCTTGGTCATACCTGAAATTGCTTGCCCCTTCCTCGTGGTGCGGGATAACCATGGCCGCAGCTCACTAAACAATTTATGGAGGGAAACGCGATGGAGTCGGGTCAGCTCGAACAACTCAAAGCCATGCGTGCGATCGATGTTCATGCGTCTCCGGTGCAAGGCCATGCTGATACAGGTTATGCTATTGAGCTGAAGGCGCTCATACTCCTCCACATAGCCGCAAAACATTTTCAACAGGAATGCCGAGTCCAAAATGATCCCGTAAGTGGAGCGGAAATGAAACCATTATATAGGGCGGAGGTAATCAGGTCTCAGAATCAGACGCAAGCCCATACCAATAACGCAACTTAACAGACATAACGTGAAATATACGATTTAGCTCCGTCCATCGAATGCGCATATACGCGTTAATGTAAACGCATATACGCATGAAAACAGTAACGTAAAAACCCCAAAACAAGGCAAAAATTCGCAAAATATACACAGACACATGCGAAACTGCATGTGTATGTGTCTCTGAATCAACCCTAATGTCCTCACTGGCATGATGACACCCAATACAAGACAACTGGTGTCCTTTAAAGCCCACCCCTGGAGGAGGGAGACAGGGGGCAGTTGGTCCTCCATTAAACAGGTTGTCCACAGGTGGCGGCCATGGAGAAGTGAAACACTGGGTGACATTTCCTCAGTGAATTAGACAATTCCGGAGTTGGAACCACTCCAGTTACTCAGAAGCGGTGACTCATCTTCTCTATTTATTCCTCTTCCACCGCACTTCCCCATCTCTAATGAACCTCTGTCCTTTATACAGAAAGATTTAGTCATCCGCCTCTTCAACTACCTGTGTTGCCATGTGTTGGTGTTGATTGATTTTAGCACAGAAATGTATGGTCCGTGAAACCTGAGTGTAGAAATGTGTGCACCTTGAGAAAGTTGGAAGGCATATGGATGCCCCCCATCTCTATCCTCCCTTACACATTACTGGGTTGTAAGCTCTTCCCCCATCTCTATCCTCCCTTACACATTACTGGGTTGTAAGCTCTTCCCTCATCTCTATCCTCCCTTACACATTACTGGGCTGTCAGCTCTTCCCTCATCTCTATCCTCCCTTACACATTACTGGGCTGTCAGCCCTTCCATCATCTCTATCCTCCTTTATACATTACTGGGCTGTCAGCTTTTCCCTCATCTCTATCCTCCCTTACACATTACTGGGCTGTCAGCCCTTCCATCATCTCTATCCTCCCTTACACATTACTGGGCTGTAAGCTCTTCCCTTATCTCTATCCTCCCCTACACATTACTGGGCTGTAAGCTCAACCCTCATCTCTATCCTCCCTTACACATTACTGGGCTGTCAGCTCTTCCCTCATCTCTATCCTCCCTTACACATTACTGGGCTGTCAGCTCTTCCCTCATCTCTATCCTCCCTTACACATTACTGGGCTGTAAGCTCTTCCCTCATCTCTATCCTCCCTTACACATTACTGGGCTGTCAGCTCTTCCCTCATCTCTATCCTCCCTTACACATTACTGGGCTGTCAGCTCTTCCCTCATCTCTATCCTCCCTTACACATTACTGGGCTGTCAGCCCTTCCATCATCTCTATCCTCCCTTACACATTACTGGGCTGTCAGCTCTTCCCTCATCTCTATCCTCTCTTACACATTACTGGGCTGTCAGCTCTTCCCTCATCTCTATCCTCCCTTACACATTACTGGGCTGTCAGCTCTTCCCTCATCTCTATCCTCTCTTACACATTACTGGGCTGTCAGCTCTTCCCTCATCTCTATCCTCCCTTACACATTACTGGGCTGTCAGCTCTTCCCTCATCTCTATCCTCCCTTACACATTACTGGGCTGTCAGCCCTTCCATCATCTCTATCCTCCCTTACACATTACTGGGCTGTAAGCTCTTCCCTCATCTCTATCCCCCCTACATTGGGCTGTCAGCTCATCCCTCATCTCTATCCCCCCTTACACATTACTGGGCTGTAAGCTCTTCCCTCATCTCTATCCTCCCTTACACATTACTGGGTTGTAAGCTCTTCCCTCATCTCTATCCTCCCTTACACATTACTGGGCTGTAAGCTCTTCCCTCATCTCTATCCTCCCTTACGCATTACTGGGCTGTCAGCCCTTCCCTCATCTCTATCCTCCCTTACACATTACTGGGCTGTAAGCTCTTCCCTCATCTCTATCCTCCCTTACACATTACTGGGCTGTCAGCTCTTCCCTTATCTCTATCCTCTCTTACACATTACTGGGCTGTCAGCCCTTCCCTCATCTCTATCCTCCCTTACACATTACTGGGCTGTAAGCTCTTCCCTCATCTCTATCCTCCCTTACACATTACTGGGCTGTCAGCCCTTACCTTATCTCTATCCTCCCTTACACATTACTGGGCTGTCAGCTCTTCCCTCATCTCTATCTTCCCTTACACATTACTGGGCTGTCAGCTCTTCCCTCATCTCTATCCTCCCTTACGCATTACTGGGCTGTCAGCCCTTCCCTCATCTCTATCCTCTCTTACACATTACTGGGCTGTAAGCTCTTCCCTCATCTCTATCCTCCCTTACACATTACTGGGCTGTCAGCTCTTCCCTTATCTCTATCCTCTCTTACACATTACTGGGCTGTCAGCCCTTCCCTCATCTCTATCCTCCCTTACACATTACTGGGCTGTCAGCTCTTCCATCATCTCGACCCTCTCTTACACACTACTGGATTGTAAGCTCTTCCCCATCTCTATCCTTCCTTACACATTACTGGGCTGTCAGCTCTTCCCTTATCTCTATCCTCCCTTACACATTACTGGGCTGTCAGCTCTTCCATCATCTCGACCCTCTCTTACACACTACTGGATTGTAAGCTCTTCCCCATCTCTATCCTTCCTTACACATTACTGGGCTGTCAGCTCTTCCCTTATCTCTATCCTCCCTTACACATTACTGGGTTGTATGCTCTTCCCCATCTCTATCCTCCCTTACACATTACAGGGCTGTCAGCCCTTCCCTCATCTCTATCCTCTCTTACACATTACTGGGCTGTCAGCTCTTCCCTAATCTCTATCCTCCCTTACACATTACTGGGCTGTCAGCTCTTCCATCATCTCTATCCTCCCTTACACATTACTGGGCTGTAAGCTCTTCCCTCATCTCTATCCTCCCTTACACATTACTGGGCTGTCAGCTCTTCCCTCATCTCTATCCTCCCTTACACATTACTGGGCTGTCAGCCCTTCCATCATCTCTATCCTCCCTTACACATTACTGGGCTGTCAGCTCTTCCCTCATCTCTATCCTCCCTTACACATTACTGGGCTGTCAGCCCTTCCCTCATCTCTATCCTCCCTTACACATTAATGGGCTGTCAGCTCTTCCCTTATCTCGACCCTCTCTTACACACTACTGGATTGTAAGCTATTCCCCATCTCTATCCTCCCTTACACGGTGCTGGGCTGTCAGCCCTTCCATCATCTCTATCCTCCCTCACACATTACTGGGCTGTCAGCCCTTCCCTCATCTCTATCCTCCCTTACACATTACTGGGCTGTCAGCCCTTCCCTCATCTCTATCCTCCCTTACACATTACTGGGCTGTCAGCCCTTCCCTCATCTCTATCCTCCCTTACACATTACTGGGCTGTCAGCCCTTCCCTCATCTCTATCTTCCCTTACACATTACTGGGCTGTCAGCTCTTCCCTCATCTCTATCCTCTCTTACACATTACTGGTCTGTCAGCCCTTCCCTCATCTCTATCCTCCCTTACACATTACTGGGCTGTCAGCCCTTCCCTCATCTCTATCTTCCCTTACACATTACTGGGCTGTCAGCTCTTCCCTCATCTCTATCCTCTCTTACACATTACTGGTCTGTCAGCCCTTCCCTCATCTCTATCCTCCCTTACACATTACTGGGTTGTAAGCTCTTCCCCATCTCTATCCTCCCTTACACATTACTGGGCTGTCAGCTCTTCCCTCATCTCGACCCTCTCTTACACACTACTGGATTGTAAGCTCTTCCCAATCTCTATCCTCCCTTACACAGTCGGGGGCTGTCAGCCCTTCCTTCATCTCTATCCTCCCTTACACATTACTGGGCTGTCAGCTCTTCCCTCATCTCTATCCTCCCTTACACGTTACTGGGCTGTCAGCTCTTCCCTCATCTCTATCCTCTCTTACACATTACTGGGCTGTCAGCCCTTCCCCCATCTCTATCCTCCCTTACACATTACTGGGCTGTCAGCCCTTCCATCATCTCTATCCTCCCTTACACATTACTGGGCTGTCAGCCCTTCCCTCATCTCTATCCTCCCTTACACATTACTGGGCTGTCAGCCCTTCCCTCATCTCTATCCTCCCTTACACATTACTGGGCTGTCAGCCCTTCCCTCATCTCTATCTTCCCTTACACATTACTGGGCTGTCAGCTCTTCCCTCATCTCTATCCTCTCTTACACATTACTGGTCTGTCAGCCCTTCCCTCATCTCTATCCTCCCTTACACATTACTGGGCTGTCAGCCCTTCCCTCATCTCTATCTTCCCTTACACATTACTGGGCTGTCAGCTCTTCCCTCATCTCTATCCTCTCTTACACATTACTGGTCTGTCAGCCCTTCCCTCATCTCTATCCTCCCTTACACATTACTGGGTTGTAAGCTCTTCCCCATCTCTATCCTCCCTTACACATTACTGGGCTGTCAGCTCTTCCCTCATCTCGACCCTCTCTTACACACTACTGGATTGTAAGCTCTTCCCAATCTCTATCCTCCCTTACACAGTCGGGGGCTGTCAGCCCTTCCTTCATCTCTATCCTCCCTTACACATTACTGGGCTGTCAGCTCTTCCCTCATCTCTATCCTCCCTTACACATTACTGGGCTGTCAGCTCTTCCCTCATCTCTATCCTCTCTTACACATTACTGGGCTGTCAGCCCTTCCCCCATCTCTATCCTCCCTTACACATTACTGGGCTGTCAGCCCTTCCATCATCTCTATCCTCCCTTACACATTAATGGGCTGTCAGCTCTTCCCTCATCTCGACCCTCTCTTACACACTACTGGATTGTAAGCTATTCCCCATCTCTATCCTCCCTTACACGGTGCTGGGCTGTCAGCCCTTCCATCATCTCTATCCTCCCTTACACATTACTGGGCTGTCAGCCCTTCTATCATCTCTATCCTCCCTTACACATTACTGGGCTGTCAGCCCTTCCCTCATCTCTATCCTCCCTTACACATTACTGGGCTGTCAGCTCTTCCCCATCTCTATCCTCCCTTACACATTACTGGGCTGTCAGCCCTTCCCTTATCTCTATCCTCTCTTACACATTACTGGGCTGTTAGCTCTTCCCTCATCTCTATCCTCCCTTACACATTACTGGGCTGTCAGCTATTCCCTTATCTCTATCCTCTCTTACACATTACTGGTCTGTCAACCCTTCCCTCATCTCTACCCTCCCTTACACATTACTGGGCTGTCAGCTCTTCCCTCATCTCTATCCTCTCTTACACATTACTGGTCTGTCAGCCCTTCCCTCATCTCTATCCTCCCTTACACATTACTGGGCTGTCAGCCCTTCCCTTATCTCTATCCTCCCTTACACATTACTGGGCTGTCAGCTCTTCCCTCATCTCTACCCTCTTTTACACACTACTGGATTGTAAGCTCTTCCCCATCTCTATCCCCCCTTACACATTACTGGGCTGTCAGCCCTTCCCTCATCTCTATCCCCCCTTACACATTACTGGGCTGTCAGCCCTTCCCTCATCTCTATCCCCCCTTACACATTACTGGGCTGTCAGCCCTTCCCTCATCTCTATCCTCCCTTACACACTACTGGATTACAAGCTCTTCCCCATCTCTATCCTCCCTTACACACTACTGGATTACAAGCTCTTCCTCATCTCTATCCTCCCTTACACACTACTGGATTACAAGCTCTTCCCCATCTCTATCCTACCTTACACACTACTAGATTACAAGATCTTCCCCATCTCTATCCTCACACTACTGGATTACAAGCTATTCCCCATCTCTATCCTCACACTACTGGATTACAAGCTATTCCCCATCTCTATCCTCACACTACTGGATTGTAAGCTCTTCTCCATCTGTATCCTCACACTACTGGATTACAAGCTCTTCCTCCATGACTGTGACACAGTCAAAATGTATCAAGTGAAAAGCACCTGAAATATGTGGCTGCCATGTGGCATCTGTGAGCGGTTTTTCTAGCTGACTTTGCAGCTGACGTGATCCCTTGTTACTACAACAGCGGATTGTTTATGTGTGGGGAAGTAAGGTTGCAGGTAGCAGCGGGAGGCTGACCCTGTGCCCTGTGATAACATTCCACACTTCCGCTTCCTCTGATTGGCTGTCACACCCATGTGACATTGACTCGGCAATCAGCTGCCAGAACTGTCACTGTGCTGCGAAAAGAACTTTTCGCAATACCTGATGCTTTGCTGTAGCTCTTCTCGGCAACAAATATTCCCAAATATATGAACCGCACCAAGGGCCCCTTTACATCTAAAGTCAGTTTAAGAATGTGGCCTCCCCTGTGACCCACCTTTACCACCCAAGGGTACTACTTAGCTTCATTTGAGCCAACCAATACCATCCATGAGTACTACCAACCACACAACATCCTCTACTGGGTGACCCACACATTGTATAATAACCAGGTGTAGGGCTGGGTTATAGCCAGGGAGCAAGGGATGGCCTTCACCATTTGCCCTGCAAGAGGACCTGCACCACCTTTGGGGCTATGGTTGGGGGTATTGGGACTTTGCAGCACCGCTGTTTGGTCCGATCTGTCACCAATCCACATGCCCTTACACTTACAGGGGTCTATAACTGAGGTTCTCCTCTTTCTCCCCTTACAGGGATGTACATGTGAGGTTCTCTTCTTTTCAGGCCTCCAGCGGGGATTGCAGTATCGCTGCTTGGTCTGGTCGGCCCCAATCCCCAAGCCCTTGAAGGGGTGAATACCTGAGGTTCTTCCCTTTCCAACGACACCAGTCATTATCCCCATAGGTCCAAAGTTCCCGCGCTCAGAAGTGTACCACCCGGGTATACTGGACACTGCACAAAGACGCTGGACATATGCTTTAATGGGGGCCTCCACCCCACTTAATCCAGCCTTGTCCAGGTAGACCACCTGACACTCTATTTTTCATCTATACTCCTAACACTCACCACCCTATGACCCACCTATAGCTTTCAGGGGGATAACCCATCTATATTTCCTTAAATCACAATCATTTCCAGAGCTCTTACTCTACCATATACCATAATACATTGTAAACTCTTCTCCTTCTGAATCATTCCTTATACCCTAATAGATTGAAAGCTCTTCTCCTTCTGTATCCTTCCTTATACCCTAATAGATTGTAAGCTCTTCTCATTCGCTATCCTTCCTTATACCCTAATAGTTTGCAAGCTCTTCTCATTCTCTATCCTCCCTTATACCCTAATAGATTGTAAGCTCTTCTCCTTCTGTATCCTCCATTATACCCTAATAGATTGTAAGCTCTTCTCCTTCTGTATCCTCCATTATACCCTAATAGATTGTAAGCTCTTCTCATTCTGTATCCTCCCTTATACCCTAATAGATTGTAAGATCTTCTCTCTCTGTTTTCTTCATTATACCCTAATAGATTGTAACTTTTTTATTAAGTAAAATCAATCATATATGATATATACAGTATATACAAAGTTCCAAATAATAGATAAAAAAGAAACTGGTCTAACAATTAAAAAAATAAATAGATAAAAAAGAAACTGGTCTAACAATTTGGCATTACAATAACAATTCTATATACAATCCTATATATACTAAACTCTACACAATTTAGTAGGAAGACTAAGAGACCCTGTCATCTGTGCACGCAGCCGTTCTTCAATAGTCTGTCATTGTTAATAATCTGTCAGGTGAGAGGAGACAGAAAAGGCCTCCTTAGCCCTCATGACTTTCCTCTGGGTGGGCCCCATCTCCACCTGTTACTCTGCAGCACCGGGATCTTCCCCACCTCATGCAGGATGTCATGCACCACCACTGGGACAGGGAGGACTTTCTTCCTAATGCAGAGCTGGCACCGTGCATTCCATGTGAAATAGCGACTAACTAGATATAAAGTGTCCAAACAAAAATCCCCTCTGTTCTTTAATGCCCCATACACCCACTCATCATCGGAAGGCTGGGAGAAGAAGGGGACACCAAGTGCCAGACCCATCTGTTTACACATCTCTACATTAAAGGGACGCTGGAGCAGGAAGTGATCCATAGTCTTCACTCATCCTGACACGGAGACATATTATCTCTGGCATGCTGCAATGCTTCCGGATCCCACTAAGGTAGAGTTTTCCTTGGAAGGGGAGCAAGGCTATAACCTGGAATTTCCTTGAGGAGTTAATAAGCCTCAAACCCTCCCCATGATGGAGCCTGGCCAATCCCTGAGGGACAATGAAAAGCCAGACCCAGGACCCGACTCACCAGGAGCTTCCTCTGAGATCTCATGTCCTCTGCTGACAATTACCATTGACAAATTATTTCCAAGCATGGGGCAACATAGGCCGGGATCTGACCCTGAGGAACTTGAGGACTTTTCACCCGGCCACCATTCTCCCAGTCTCACAGGAAGGGCCTCTACACACTGTAGACCCTGGTGTAGAGAGATATTGGCAAAACACAGACAAAGCTGACATATAAAAAAGATGGGGATCAGGTAGGTCTTGATCAACCATTTCCCTAAGAGACATTCTCCAGCTCTTCCAGACTACAACCTTGGCATTGGAAATTTGCAGTCTGCGCTCCCATAATCGCCTGGGCTAAAATGAATGCCAAGATAATGGCAATATTAATTTCCTGCTGGGACACTGGGAAGGCATCCGAAAGATCGAAGCCCTCACCCTTCCCTACCCTTCCAAAGAGCTTCACTCTTTCATGATTGACCTTGGAGCCCGACACATATATTGTGCTATAAGTGAGGCCACCTCCTCTGCCTCATTTTCCCCAGAAACAATCACAGATACATCATCAGCATAGGCAAAGACCTTCAAAGGAGGCTTACCTCCTGCCCCACATAACATGCTGCTTTGGACGCTCTTAATGAAAAGATCAATTGCAAACACGTATAGTAGGGGACTCAGAGGGCACTCCTGGAGCACACCAGAGCCAACCTCAAAAGGCCTTCTAGTCCAACCATTAATAAGAGGGAAGCTCTGAACACCCTCATACAATGTTTGTAGCCAATTAATGAATCTACCTGGCAAGCTGTACTTGCCAAGCAGCAGCCATAGGTATTCTTGATTGACCCTATCAAAAGCCTTTGCCTGAGGTGCTTCTATTTTGGATCGAGCAGTTCTGATGACGGGAAAGCAGTTGCTCCACCACTGACGACAAGCGTCAGAACAAAATCTTTGTCAGTATCTTTCTATTGACATTAAGAAGACCGATGGGGCACCAGTTCTCAATCATCGAAGGGTCCTTACTTTTTGACAGAAGGATCACAGCTGAGCACCTCATGGCAGGAGGGAACACTTAGCCAGACAGCAGTTATAGACCTCTACCAAATCAGGTGCCAGGGTGGTCTTAAAACACTTATAAAATTCCACTATCAAACCATCTGGCCTGGGAGATCTTTTGATGGCAAGGTGATCAATCGCACTTACCACCTCATTGGCTGTGACTCTGTCAAGCTGGTGATAGAAAGGCAAGGTGATCAATCGCACTTACTACCTCAATGGCTGTGACTCTGTCAAGCTAGTGATAGAAAGGTCACCATTGCCCAATCCAGGAGTCCAGGAAACTTTCCATCCTTGCCTGGTCAAGAATGTTTCTGCCCAAGAGGTCAGCATAAAAGGACCTAATAATCTCCAGGATCCTTGACTTAGATCTTACGAGGGAACCTGTGCTATCCTGTAGGCCAAATACAGTCTTAAGAGCTGCAGCCTGTCTGTAATTCTGATAGGGATCGGGTGAGTGGTATTTCCCATAATCCTTCTTCAGAACCAGAGAAGCATGCCGATCATACTGACACTTCCTGAAGAGAAGCTTGACTTAGGAGATTGCCTCCTGATCTCCACCATTTGAGACAAGGAAGACCGGCTTCCTCCGCAAGCGCTGGTAGGCTATGTACTTCTCAAGCCGTTTCCTTTTTCCTAGGCCTCTGAAAAGCCCAGCAATTCTCATTTTGGTCAGCACCCACCACTCAGAGTTGCTGCTGCAAAAATCCCTGATAGAAACCTGTGCCTGAAAAAATTCCTTAAAGGAGACACAAATTCACACTCCAGGTGCCCCTTCCCCTTGGGGGTGTATCAAAGGCATTCAAGACGATAGTGCAGCTTTGGAAGCGGAGAAGCCAAGCACTCCTTTAAAAAAAATAAAAACTGTCTAGCCTACTCTGACTGCTAGCTCCCTGAAAAGTGAAACCTGTGAAGTCCAGGGAGTGCTTAATGTGCACATCCTTCAGACCAACCTCTCTAACCATACTATTCCAAAAGAGACTATCGCAGCTCAGCTTGCCTTTAAAGCTTCTCCTGTCCATGGGCCTAGTCACAGTGTTAGTCACCTCTAAAGACTACTGGCCGGGCTGTAAAAAGAAACGGCTTGATCTTTATAAAGAGGCATTCCCTGTCCCACTTAGTTTGGGCCCATAGATATTTATTAGGCGCAATCACTCACTGGAGAGTTACCATATTGGTTTTAAAAAGCACAGCGACTCCGCTGTAATGCTTGGCTGCAAGAGAGCAAAAGGAGGGTCCGTGCCTCCACTCCCGCTTCACAGCGTAAATGTCGGCCTGGTTTGCATCAAACTTTAAGTCCATGAAACGAGGGCTCACGGATTTAATGGTTGCCAGCTTTTATCTGAGGGGGAACTGCCATCAGAGTCATTTGGATAAATGTCTCTTAGCTTTCCCTCTGGCCTAACCATCTGAACCTACGTGCTTGTTGGAAGAGACCAGTGCTACCTCCTCTATATCTGAGGCCTTTGAATCATAAGAAGAAATTTCTATTGAGGAGTCCTCAGAGAGCTCCTCAAACTGGTTGGACAGCTGCAACACCACTGCTCTCCCCTGGCCCTGGCCACTCCACTATGCTTTTCCCCTTTTTTCTTTGTGGCCATCCTGAAAGTCAGGTAATCTCGTTCCTCATGGGAGAACCCAGACCACTCTCCCTTGGTGTCTGAATTCCTACCCTGGGACCCAGGGGTGCAAGATCAGGATCAATCAGACTCGGCCTACGAACTCTTATAAAAGGGATTCCAGCAGGGGCCACTTATACTAGGATTCCCCTGGTATTTGCAATGCCAGCCCCCTGAGGTGCCTCAGCTATTACATTGCTTGATCTTACTTTAAAACTTAATGACTTGGGGCAGGCTGGGGATTCACCTTAGGGCCACCTGCAGATGGCACAGGGGCCTCTTGTAACCCCAACAGAGTGGGGGGGAGTGATGACGTGCGGGGGGTATGGGAATGCTTCTCATTCAGCCGCAGCATTTCCTGCACCACTTCCTTGTCCAGGTTGTGCCAGGCCTCAGGACATTGACTATAAATATGGCCAAGCTGGTTACAAATGTTACATCAGAGGATATTTCAGTCCTTAGCCAAATGTTAGCCAAGCCTGGTCATAATGAGCACCTCAGAAGTGAGCAGGAGCTGAAGTGACCCTTGGCCCCACATTTATGGCAAACCTTAGGCTGACCAGGATAAAAGATGGTCAGTCGATCACAGCCAACATAGGCGGATGACGACAGGTGGGTGACCTGGTTGCCATTCCTGTGGAACCTCAAGGTCCCTGACCAGTCCCCAGTCCAGATGTCCTGATCATCCAGGATCTTTTTCAGGGGAGTGAGAACATCACCATATCACCTTAGCCAGACATTCAAATGTGAGTGGAGAACGTTTTTACGAGCTGCTGTGTAGATACCTGGATAGGAGTTAACCCCGCCCAGGCAGGATTTTGCTTCAGCTACCAAATCAAGTCCATTCCCTCCGGCCTGACGAAGTTCAGGTCATGCTCTGCACTCCACACAGGACTGATCAGGGCAAAAATGTCTGCGGCTGTGAAGCCTATACCCAGGATGAGGTCCACCACCTCCCACCGGGTAATAACTGGCCCCTCCCTCTCCCACCAGGTTGTGCCTGTTGAAACTGGGCATTGGACTGGGCTCTCCAACAGTCTCTCCTCCACTGGCCACCTAGGCATAGGACACAGGGGGCTGAACTGCAATACCAGCTCCACTCCCTGCACCACCCTGCTGGATAAAGTGCAAGGCAGGATTCCTTGAAGCAGGGGCACCAGCATTTGATGGCCCAGTCTTGTTAAAGTACACATGAGGGGCAGACACACAGAGGATAACTGGAGAGTCAGAGGCCTCCTCCACAGTACCAGAAGTTACAGCCGAGAGTTCAACAACAGGAACAGAATTACCAACTGCAGTAGACATGGGGGAAAGTTTATCAGTAACCACAGGGAAAAGTTCAGCAGCAATAGTTATAACAGACAGGCCAGCAGAAGTCACCGGAAGCAGGCTAACAAGAGCAAAAAGGGACAGTCCAGCAGCGGGCACAGAAGACACAGGATGCAGGTTGGCATCAGACACAGGATTTTGGCTATCATCAGTCACAGAGGACAGGCTAGCAGCAGCAGCCGCAAAAGAGTGCAAGCTAGCAGCAGCGGTGATGGGGGCAGATTTGGAGCAGACACAGGGCTGGCAGAAGACATAGTAGACAATGGAGGCAGACTAGAAGGAGACACAGAGGGCAGGCTGGAAGCAGACACACCAGAGGATGCAGGAACATGGTTTGGTGCCCACCAAGTTCAGCAACTCCAGACACGGAATAGGTGCCAGGACAGCAGTTGAGGCTGGTGCCCCCTTATCCTTTGCAGGACAAGGAGCACCAAAATCCCCACTACCACCTGACACAGTGTTATCAGTGCCCTCCATCAGCTTCTCACATATCTGCTGGTGGTCCGCTGCACACACCTAGTGAACTGCTCCAGATACAGATGTTACATGCACCGATTCCAGGGTTCCTGACTCAGCTGTGGCCCGGGGTGGACATGTAGCCAGTGAGTCCTCCATTGGCGTTTCCACCAGGTGGTCAGCCTCCTCCTCTTCCATAGCCTGACCTAAGCACTGCTCATTCTTGTATTTCTCATAAAACGCTCCACTGCTTTCCTTCAGTGACTTAACCAACCTCTCCTGTTACTTCACCTGTACCTCCAAATCTGCCAATTCTGACTTGGCAGTGTGGCAATCTGACCATTCCACCCTGCTGACATCCCCACACTTCTTGAAGGCCAACTAAAGATTGCAAAGTTTCTCCTCCTCCTTAGCCACAGCAATTAGTTTATTGCAAACATCCTTCCAATAAATTCTCACCGAGCTGGAGCACTGTGGTAGAAATAGTGCCACTAGTAGAAACAGTCCCAGGTTCCAGTGGTTTGATATTCCTCTGGGGGTACCGGCGCAACTCTCCATCCATTCTGCTTGGGAAGGCACTCCCAGGACAGCCCCAGGCTTCACAGGCCTCAGATAATCAGGCCTCAGGTAATTACACAGTTGTGTAGTCTGGCTCTCACAGTGTGTGACCACCCCCACCTAATTACAATAATAGATTGTAAGCTCTTCTAATTCTGAATTCTACCCTGGCAACCACGTGGGTAGCAAGTGGCACCATTGTTCCAGCTGCTGAAACATGCTGCCCACATGGGCACTGGTGGCCAATACAGCCCTTGATTCCCAATCAGGGGACCGAGGGAAATGTAAGACTTACAGGTGTTCTGGGGGGTTATGTACAGGGTGGGGTTGCTCCAGCATTCTGGATGCCCGCCCCCGTCTGTCTTATTGCTGCTTTAATAGATCATAAGCTCTTTCAAGTGGACCAAAACCCAGGATTTTCACTATCCTGGGTGTTGGTCCACTTCCGCGGGGCACCCCCTATCGGTCTGTGTGAAACCCCCCAGAAAGCCCCTATCTTACCTTTTAGGCGATGGACAAGCGACGGATAAGCCGCCGGCGCCGCCTCTCGCGCGTCCCTCTTACAGGGCCCTGCTAGAGGGACGCGCGGGAGGCGGCGGCTGCGGCTTATCCGTCGCCTAAAAGGTACGTTTTTAGGGGCTTTCTGGGGGGTTTCACATAGGGGGGCATCCCGAATTCGGATGCCCCGCGGGGAGGGAGCTGATCGGCCCGGGAATCTTATAGATTCCCGGGCCGATCAGGGGTGGGTGTTGGTCCACTTTCAGCTTTTGTATGCTGCATTGTGCCTTATTAGATTGTAAGCTCTTCACCTTCAATTTCCTCCCTTATACCCTAAAATATTGTAGGCTCTTCTTTCTTGTATCCTCCCTTACCCTAATAGACTGTAAGCTCTTTCCTGTTCTGTATCCTCCCTTATATCCTAATAGATTGTAAGCTCTTCTCCTTCTGTATCCTCCCTTATACCCTAATAGATTGTAAGCTCTTCTCCTTCTGTATCCTCCTGTATACCCTAATAGATTGTAATCTCTTCTCCTTCTGTATCCCCCCTTATACCCTAATAGATTGTAACTTTTTTATTGAGTAAAATCAAGCAATCATATACAATATATACAAAGTTACAATAATAAATAAATAAAATAAATAATAACTAAACAAAAAGAAACGGACATAAACAATCGAGCATATAATATATATCCATAAAACCTATATACAACCTAACACTACACTATACACAATTCAGCAGGAAGACTAAGAGACCCCGTCACCTGTGCACGCAGCCGTTCTTCAAAAAATACAATTCTGTTTAATACTCACCTGTAGAATTGGTATTATAAGTATACAGTACGTCCTGCTCCAGATAGATTACTTACACTTGGGTTATCCTCCGCCAGATGGCGCTGCACTGCAGAGACATACAAAACAGGCTCTTCCCGGCCCCTCAAATACCCGGGGACCTCCCACAAATCCCCAGCATTGAAAAGCAGTGAACAAGAAGCCGGGAGAATTCAACCACCAAAAACTGATAACTATAACAATGATAGCATTCACCATACAGGGGATCCAGAATAATACAAAAAACCAGGGTGGGGTGGAGCAGGACGTACTGTATACTTATAATACCAATTCTACAGGTGAGTATTTCACAGAATTGTATTATTCTTAGTATACAGTACGTAATCAGATAGATTACTTACACTTGGGACATCCAATAGCAGTGTCCATAAAGTAGGGTGGGATCCCCAACAAAAAGGTAAGAGCAGACAGTTTAAACCACTGCCGCCTGCAAAACCTTGCGGCCAAAAACACAATCAGCTGAGGCCCTAACATCAACCTTGTAAAACTTTAAAAAGGTATGAACCGAAGACCAAGTAGCGGCCTTGCAAACTTGTTCAACAGAAGCCTGATGCTGGAAGGCCCAAGAGGCACCAACAGCACGAGTAGAATGAGCAGTAAGGCGGAAGGGAGGATTCTTCCCCTTAGCAGAATAGGCCTGAATCACAGCCTGACAAATCCATTTGCTAATAGTAGACTTGGCAGGAGCCAAACCCTTCCTAGGACCAGAAGGGACCACAAAAAGAGCATCAGTTTTCCTTAAGGATGCAGTGACTACCAGGTAATACTTCAGACACCTGACCACATCCAAGGAATGCAGAACCCTTTCCTTAGCGTTGCTAGGATTAGGGCACAATGAAGGAAGAACAATATCTTGATTCAAATGAAAAGCAGACACCACCTTAGGCAGAAAGTCCGGCTTAAAGCGGAACACCACCTTATCCTGGTGTCTCTCAAAGTATGGGGGCTGGATAGACAGAGCCGCCAGCTCAGACACACGCCTGACCGAAGTAATAGCCACCAGAAAGACAACCAGAGCAGCATCCTGAATAGACTCAAAGGGAGCACCCTGCAAGGCAGACAAAACCAAGTTCAAATCCCAAACAGGGACCATAGGTTTACGTGGGGGACGCACATGAGTGACCCCCTGAAAGAAGATCTTAACCAAGGAATGCTGAGCAAAAGACTTCTGAAAGAAGACAGACAGGGCAGAAACCTGACCCTTCAGAGTACTGAGTTTTAGACCCAAATCCAACCCATGCTGTAAAAACTCCAGAACCCTGGGGACTGAGAACACCCTACAGGGAAGAGACCTAGACTCACACCAATCAATGTAGGTACGCCATACCCTATAATAGATGGAAGAAGAAGATTTCTTCCTAGCCTTCACCATGGTCTCAACCACCGAGGCAGACAAGCCTTTCTCCATCAAGATGGAGGTTTCAGCAGCCAGGCCATCAAAGACAAAGTTTGTAAATTGGGATGGCGTAAGGGGCCCTGAGTGAGCAGATCTGGCACTTCTGGCAGAACGTACTGGTCTACTGCCATTTGCACCACGTCTGCGAACCACACTCTTCTTGGCCACCTGGGGGAACCAGAATCACTGGCTCCCCTTTCAGAGCAATCTTGCGCAGGACCCACCAGGGGGAATGGATTAAAGACATACAGGAGCCGAAATTCCTGCCATGACATGGACAGAGCATCTGTGGCCAAGGCCAGAGGATCCTGAGACAGGCAGACAAAGGCCGGGAGCTTGTGATTGTAACGGGATGCAAACAGATCCACATCCGGTAGACCCCAACGGTGACACAGGGACTGGAATACCCTGTTGCTCTCCCTGACGAGAGGTCCCCCTGCTCAGAGAGTCTGGCAGTAGATTCTCTGCCCCCGGGATGTACACAGCCGAAATGCATTGAACATTGGCCTCCGCCCATGTCAGAATCCGCGACACCTCCTGGAAGGCCCCCCTGCTCCGGGTCCCTCCCTGATGGTTGATTTACGCAACCGCCGTCCTGTTGTCTGAGCGCACCTGCACAGACAGACCCTTCAGGTGATTGGTCAACTGCTCCAGTACCAACCTGATTGCCCGTAGTTCCAGAATGTTGATGGGTAAGTGGGCCTCCTGAGGGCCCCACCTCCCCTGGAACCACAGGGACTTCCAGAATCCCCCCCAACCTGACAGACTGGCATCCGTGGTGACCGTCTCCCAGGAGGGGGCCAGAAAGGACCTGCCCCCCAGCAAGTTCCTGTGGTCCAGCCACCACGAAAGGGACCGTCTGACCAAGGGGGGGGGAGCACACAGACCCCGTCCAAGGACGTTGGGTCCTTGTCCCATACTGACAGAAGGTGAAGTTGCAGAGGCCTCAAATGGAACTGAGCAAAGGGCAACGGCTCGAAGCACGCCACCATCAGGCCCACCAGCTGCATTCCCTGCCTGAGGGAGGGCTGGGGACACGAGAGCAGGAACCTCACCTGCGCAGTTAGAGCTTCCACCTTCTGTCGAGGAAGGAATATCCTTGACTGAACCGTATCCAGAATCATTCCCAGGAATGGGGTCACCGAAGAAGGGGACTCCAAGGTGGACACCACCAGCTGAGTGTCCAACTCTGCCTGCTCTAGAGACCGAGAGGTGATGAGTATGTCGTCCAGGTAGGGCAGCACGCGTATGCCCCTTGACCTTACCAGAGACATCACCCCCGCCAGCACCTTGGTGAACACTCTGGGAGCTGAAGTGAGGCCAGATGGCAAGGCCACAAATTGGTAATGTTGCTCTTCCAACGCGAATGTGAGAAACCTTTGGTGTCCTGGGAACACAGGGATGTGAAGGTAAGCATCTTTGATGTCCACAGACGTCATGAAATCCCCTGGGCGCAGAGAGCCGATGGCCGAGAGCAGAGTTTCCATGCGAAAGCTCCTGTTCTTGACAAACTTGTTGAGGATCTTTAAATCCAGAATGGGCCTGACTGACCCATCTTTTTTGGGCACTGTGAAAAGGTTGGAATAGAACCCCTTGCCCCTTTCTCTTAAGGGGACCCTGCAAATGACCCCCAGATCCAGAAGTCCTTGCACGGCCTGCATCAAGACCTGAGCTGAGACAGGGTCCTGGGGGATCCGGGACCTGATGAATCTTGAGGGGGGCCGCACAGCAAACTCTATCTTGTAACTAGGACACTATCTCCTGAATCCACCGGTCTGAGACGTGGCGCCTCCAGACGTGCGCGAAATGCTGTAGCCGTTCCCCCACCCTGACGGGCGAGGGCGCCCCATCATGCCTGAGGGGACTTGGGAGAGGATTTGGGCTTAGACCCCCAGGAGGAGCCAGGACGTCGTCCTCTGCTCCTATGCCAGGAATCTGCACGAGCCCCCGCGAAGGACACCCCTTTTCCCTGCTTAGCACCTCGGTAGGGGAGTGACAGGCGACCCTGGCCCAGACTGCCGCCTGCACTGGGGTAACTTACCTCCTTTAGCAAAGAGGTCTAGGCGGTCCCCAAACAGGCATAGCCCCTTAAATGGAAGTAAAGGCTTTCTTTGCAGCATTGTCAGCAGCCCACTGGCGCAGCCAAACCGCGCGGCGTATAGCTATCGCCAAGGCAGAAGATCTGGCACACATCCTAATGGCATCATTCGATGCAGATAGGATAACGTTTACAAACACATCACAGTTAGACAGTGCATTAACCGTATCAGGTGGCAATTCATCAGGGCCTTCGAGTACACTTCTGATCAGGGCCCTGAGCGCCACAGACGTAATGGCCAAGGCGCAAACCGGGCGCAGCGCCGCCCCCACAAATGCAAAGGCATGGCATGCCAATTGGTCAATGCGCCGGTCCTCAGAATCCCGCAGCGTAGTAGTGTCAGGGGAGTGCATAATAGAGGTGTTAGACAGCCCTAGAATAGGAGCATCGACCTCGGGGAGCGATGACCAGCACTTGACCATATCAGCAGGAAAGGGATACTTTCTGTCCCAACTCTTAGGTATCCCGGGAAGTCTACTGGGATGTTCCCACTCCTTAAGCACGAGGTTATTGAAATGGGTTTGCTCAGGAAATTCCAACCAAGCCTTAGCAGTATGAAAAAGCTCACCCCTTTGCCTGGGAGCCGCAACAGGGGGAGAGATGGACAAAACCTCAAAAATCTGAACCAGCAGCCTGTCAGTATCATCCGGGGTCCAGGGGTCAGAGCCAGAATCGTCATGACACTTGGGCCTCTCGCCAGATGACCCTAAATCAGAGAACAGCTCCCCTTCGTCCGAGGGGGTATAGCCATATAGATGCAAAAACTCATCAGACTCCACAGGGAAAAGAGTGGCATCAGGTTAAGTGACGCTTTTTTGCGGTGGCCTTACGCGCTAAGGTATTAGCAATCAATTTTTCAACACTGGCCAGTCTAGCAGCCACATCAGGATGAGAATCCCCGCTTGTATTGGGGGTGAGACTCAAGCTTGGGGGAGTAGGTGAAGTGAGACGAGGTGCAGGCCCAGCCACAGGAGGGGCGGGTTGCAACATTAGCGCCTGCTGTGCGCAAGGAACACAGACCCATGCGTTGTCACCGCAGATAGGTGAGACCCCACAAGCTACACACAGCCGGGCTTGTCCCGAAGGAACCCCGGTCACATTATCCTGGGATGTCTCCATATGGTGATTAATAGGCACAATAGGCCAGTAGGGATTGACGCTGTAAGCTACCCTGGATGACGCCCCCCTGAAGAGTGCGAAGCACATAGACAGCAGCCAATGATAACGCCGCAGCGTCTGAGGTAACGCCGCCATCCGGCGCAGACATCCAAATGAGGGATAAGACGTGTGCGGCGGCGGCCATGTAATAGTAAAAACAGACAAGTCAGCTCGGCGGCTGACACCACATATCTAGTCATACACGTAATCACTATACGCACTGACCCACCCCCCCTTCTTTCCCCCCCGAAGGCTACGGGGAGAATGAGGGAGGATGGCGGCCCTTTGTACAGGACCCACCGCTACACGGGGCATGTGGCAATAATGCGGGAGGGGCATCCCATAAGGCTCACCATCAGCCTATACCGCCTACCCTTTGGTGGGGGACTGCGGTGGAGCAGCGCTCCATAAGCACACACGGCGCCGCCTACCTTCACCCGACCAGCGCAGCCCAGGCTGGGAGGCACGCTCACCTGCGAGAGAGTGATATTTCATGTCTTCGCAGTAAGCACTGCAGAGAAATCTGGGGATTTGTGGGAGGTCCCCGGGTATTTGAGGGGCCAGGAGGAGCCTATTTTGCATGTCTCTGCAGTGCAGCGCCATCTGGCGGAGGATAACCCAAGTGTAAGTAATCTATCTGGAGCAGGACGTACTGTATACTAAGAATATCTGTCATTGTTATAAAAATCTATGGGTGAGAAGAGATAGGAAAGCCCACCCAGAGGGAAGTCATGAGGACTAAGGAGGCCTGATGTTCCTCCACGCATTCATCCAGGCTCCTCTTTCCCACCTGTCCCTCTCCAGCACCCGGATCTTGCCCACCTCATGCAGGATGTCATGCACCACCACCGGGACAGGGAGGACTTTCTTCCTAATGCAGAGCTGGCACCGTGGATTCCAAGTGAAATAGTGGATCACTAGACTAACTAGATATAAAGTGTCCAAACAAAAATCCCCTTTGTTCTTGAATGCCCCATACACCCACTCAGCATAGGAAAGCTAGGAGAAGAAGGGGGTACCGAGGCCAACCCCACATGTTTACACACATCTACATTAAAGGGACACCAGAGCAGGAAGTGGTCCATAGTCTCCACCTCATCCTGACACTCCTCACGGAGACAAATTATCTCTGGCAGGCCCCAGTTTTCCTTGGAAGGAGAGCTAGGCTATATCCCGGTATTTCAAAGGAATTCTTGAGGAGTTAATAAGCCTCAAACCCTCCCTCATGATGGAACCTGGGCAATCCCTGATGGACAATGGCTCATGAAAAGCCAGACCCAGGACCCGACTCACCAGAAGCTTCCTCGGAGTAGATCTCATGCTTCCAATATCCATTGCCAAAGTATTTTCTAGCACGGTGCAACATAGGCCGGGAGCTGAGCCTGAGGAACTCGAGGGCTATTTACCCAGCCACCATTCTCCCAGTCTCGCAGGAAGGGTTTAAACCAGGACTGGAAAATACCCACCCAGCCAGACAGGCTCTCTGCCAACATGCTTCCAAAATTATGTTTCAGAAACAAGAGAGAGAAAAACACGAATGGGTTGACCATCCCTAGGCCACCCTCCCACCTGGATAGGTAGGTGACATTTCTTTTCACCAGGTTCATGTGGTTTCCCCATAACATCTGGAAAAACACGCTGTAGACCCTGGTGTAGAGAGACACTGGCAAAACACAGAAGCTGATGTATAAAAAGATGGGGATCAGGTAGGTCTTGATAAGTTCAACCCTTTCCCTGAGAGACATTTTCCCGCTCTTCCAGAGTGCAACCTTGGCATTGGCAATTTCCAGCCTGCGCCCCCAGTTTTTTTCGGCCATAATCGCCAGGACCGAAATTAATGCCAAGGATCTTAATTTCCTGCTGAGGCATTGGGAAGGCGTCCGTAAGCTTGAAGCCCTCACCCTCCTTACCATCCAGAAAACGTCACTCTTCTCATGATTGACCTTGGAGCCCGAAGCTTCTGTATACTGTGCTATGAGAGAGGCCACCTCTGCCTCACATATTTATATTTTGTATTTATATATGTTTGTGTTGGCGCGCATTAATATTTTCTTTGCCAACAAGTCCTAAATTCATCCCATTGTGTATTATTTTGATTTATTTATATTGTGTTTAGTTTCCCTGTAGAGAATTCCCTCTTTTCCCTGTAGAGAATTCACTCATTTCATGTATATTCTAACAGCAGGTATTGTTCTCTATAAAAATGAGGCAAAGCTCAGAGTATCATTGAGTCACGGATATTGGGCTGCCCCAATTTGTATATCCATTTTGTTTCTACCTGTAAGGTTATTTTTTCAATGTTGCCTCCACGTTGGGGATTGTGTATACGGTCTAGCCCAAAAACTCTTAAGGAACTGGGGTCTTTATTGTGGCACAATGTGAAGTGATGGCCTACTGGCATTTTCTGATTGCCAGTTTTAATACTATGTTGATGTTCATATATTCGCCGTTTCATAGAAGCGCCCGCAACCACATGTCAAAAGATAGATTACGTTTTTTGTTTGGCAGTTGATATAGTGTCTGGCTTTGTATTCCCCTTTGTTGGCCACCATTACTGTAGGACCTACTTGGATACATCGACACATACTGCACCCCCTACACCGGTAGGTGCCTTTTTGTTTGCAACAATATTCTTTCATGTTAATATTGTAATGGCTATGAACTAGCCAATCACGGATGTTCTGGGATCTTCTAAAGATGATTTTCGGTTCTCTGGGCAGAAATGTTCTGAGGTGTGTCATTGAGTAAGATCGACCAGTGCTTTTTAAGTATTTGAGGTATGTGTTTTTTGTGATTCCGTGTAGGTTAAAATTAAAGCGGGGCCCTGCTGGCTCTTTACTTTCTTTGGTCTATATAATAAGATTTGTCTGTTTTTATGTGCCTTTTTTATATGCTGCCTTTAGGATGGATTGCCTATAGCCTCTTTAAGACAGTCTATTGCGTATTATCCTTGCCTCTGCTTGGAAAGATTCTGTGGTGCTACAATTATGTCATGCACGTATGTATTCCGCATAGGGGATACTCTTGAGGAGGTGGGAAGGGTGGGAGCTAGACGCCCTTAATGTCGTGTTGGCCGCAGTCTCCTTTCTATATAGGGTGGTGGTAATGTGGCCAGTTGCGTCTTTGTTAATTGTTATGTCTAGAAAAGTAACCTTCTGAAAAATAATGATGCCGGTCTGCACTGCCATAAAACATCCATTTATTATCAAAAATCGTTAAAAGCAGTCCATCAGTGCAAATGCCGGGATAAAATCAAACGCGTTTTGGGCGCGTCCCTTTTTCAAATGTGAGGGTAACCTTCTGTTGGTTGTAGTCGCATGTGAGTTTTAAGTTGGCTGTATTTCGATTCAGTAGGAGCACAAATTCGTCCAATTCCTGCCTCGGCCCCTCCCAGATGACCAAAATGTCATCTATGTACCTGTGCCACGCTGCCACGTGGCACAGGTACTTGGACATGTCGTCCTCCACCCACAACCCCCTCTCCCACCAACCTAGATACAGGTTTGCAAACGATGGGGTACAGGTCGTCCCCATCGCCGTCCCCTGTATCTGGTGGTAGAGTTGATTTTTAAACAGGAAGAGGTTGTGGGTGAGGACGAAGTTGAGGAGCCGAAGCAGGAAGAGGTTGTGATCGTGCTCCTCTAGATCAAGTTTGTTTAAGAAGCTCTCCACTGCCTGCAGTCCCATGTCATGGGGAATGCTGGAGTACAGCGCCTCCACGTCCAGCGTCACCAGGAAGGCCTCAGGGCTCACCCAAATATCATCAAGGACACGGACATATGGTACTCCTGGGCATCCCTGTCGAGTCTGGACGCGGAGGCCCTAGTGTACCAGTCTTTGTTATTTAGTATGTGCATGCACATTGCTTCATATTGTTCGACTGACATAACTACAATGTTCTCCCCCTTGTCTGCAGGTTTTACAATTATTTGGTGATTTGTTTCTAGTTCCCTCAGTGCTTTTTTGTAAATTGTCATTAAGATTAGAAGATTGTTTGTGTGATTTAGATAATTGTTCTATATCTGACACTACTAGATCCATAAATGTTGCCACGTTATGGTTTAGCCCTAATGAGGGATAGTAAGTGAAGGCTTTTTTTAATTTAATCTCTTTCGTATCCCTGACAATATGGCCCGCTACCTCAAGTGCTAAGTCCTCCATGGCTTTTTCTAATTGTTCCTCTGTGGGCATACCTATGTCTGTGGGTTCTCCATCTTTGGGCATGAATTGAAACTTACAAAGTACCTTTCTCGAAAAGAGATGCAGGTCTTTGACAGTTTCAAAAACATCCATGTATTTGGATGGGCAGTAATTTAGACCCAATTTTAACAGTTCACCCTGGTCATCATGTAAGAGTGCATTCAGGTTTATTATATCTTTTTTTGTTTCCATGCCACTTGTTTGATGTTGGTCTACTTGTGGTGGGGATCGGGGAAGAATGTTAGTTTCCTTGGAGGTTGTACAGGGCTCTTTTGCCCGCTTTTGGGTTGCTTTCCTCCGTGCATTTCTCATATATACCCTGCACAGGATCTGTACTATAGTTCAGCACCACCCAAATAATTAAATATGCATATGAAACAGGTAGTGTGCCAAAATTGTGTGTCCCAACTGTAAACACTACAAAAAACACACCTCCACTTTGTGGCCCAGTGTGCCACAAAAACAGGTACCAAACACAATGGCACCACTCCTATTCAATTAATAGACCAATGCGATCACTAATTAATATCCATAGTTTAATTCATTAGAAATCCTACATTAAAAATACACAATACATCATCACAAACATCTAAAAATAAGACAACACAATACACAGCCCAACCCAGCAGCAGAGACCCAATTGATTCTATATAAACCCCTTTGTGCTTAACTCATGATAAAAGACATCACTAAGTCCATCCATATTGTCTAAAGTGCTAATGTGCAATACAACAATAAAAAATAATGTGCAAAACTGCAAAAAATGACAAAAGAGTATGAATAATCACCTCAGTGCAAACAATGAATTGGTCTCCTGCTGAGTGGGGCGATCATCCACCCACGCGTTCCGTGACGTATTGTCACTTTCTCAAGGTGCCCTCATCAGTACTGCCCCCCTTCCCACTTTTATATGGTCCGGGTAATGGCGCCGGCACATGCCCGCCCCACCCCCCGCGCGAGACAGCCCCGGCCGGCGGCTGCTCTACGCCGGAAGCAAAGCCCAGACAGCGCCGGCGTCAAACCCCGCCCCCTAAAGTGACGACATTGCCGTGCCCCCGCCCGGCCCCCAGACCGCATCAGGTGCCACGCTCCACGTCACCGCACAGTGTAACAACGTGCGTTCATGGTAGCGCGCACAGCTGCGAGGGGGGCGAGCGGGAGCAGGGCCGTCGCCGCGGGGATGATAAGAAGGAAGGTAAACTAGAAGCAGAGGCAGCACTGAGGTACCAACATAACAAAAAACATATACAACCAGAACATATAATATAAAACCAGTTCTACAATATACAATGTGTCATATTTCTCTTCAATTAATAAACATCAAAATCATTCCATATATGTTGAATGTGAATCTACATATTATTAATCGATCAATCAAATAAGGCTATTGTTTAAGATATGTAATCCAACAGGGAATAATTATAATCCAACAAGGAATAGAGGGAGGCAATCAGAATCAAATACATGATCATTACTGTAATAAGGAAAACTAAATCCCATATCAATCTATATACAAAAATAATAATAATAATAATAATATCGATCTATATACAAAAATGATGATAATGTCAATCTATATCCAAAGATAATAATAAATGAATCAACCCTCCCCCCACCCCCCCCCCCCCCACCCCCCACAAACACACCCACACACCCCAAGTGAATGACTATGTATATACACATATATATGTAAACACGTGTTGAATTGAAAAAACCTTTCTATTAAATTTATGTATAAAACCATAAAGTACAGCACATTAGTGAAAAAAGTGAAATGAAATCAAGTTCCATAGATAAGATAAGGATCACTAATCCTACTGAGATCAGATCAAAAATATATTTCCTTCCAAGGAGAAAGCAAGATCACATCTCGGCCCAATCAGAATCCTGCACAGAATCTTAGATCGTTCATCAGATCGCTCCTTAGCAGCAGGTAGAGGTCAATCACTCAGATCCGCCCAGGTTTCAAAGACTTTTCTTCCCAGGGTCAGGAGATATATATATTTCTCAGCACAGCACAGGATCACGGATCATCCAAAGGATCATCTCTTCACCGAGGATTAGGATCAATCAACCCAGATTACCATCTAAGAACAAACAGCAAAAATACCATAAATGCCAGCACACGAATATCAAAAATATGAAACACGTGCCCCCACCAAGGAAGACCAACACACACTCATGCACACACCACACCACCACTATGTGCAATTCTTGGCCATATTCAATGAGCACAGTTCCTGGCTATATTCAATGGGCACTGTGCTGAATAGGACAAGAATCATACCAAAGCTAAATAAAAAGAGTGAAATATCAATTACTTATTACTTATCTGCCCAAAAAAGGTTCAAAGGACGCATCCTCATTCAGCCCCAAAGGAGCAATCGTATTCAATCGGTACATCCATTTCAATTCGTTTTGCAATAATCTACGTTTAAAGTTTCCCCCCCTAATGCCCAGTTGTATTTTTTCAAGTGGGGTAACCCTCAAAGTAGATGGGTCCCCTTCATGGACTCGTAAAAAATGATCGGCCACCGGGGATATAATCCTTTGTGCATCTCTATCTCTTGGGGCCAATTTAATATTAGACAAATGAGCCTGAATTCTAATTTTGAGTGCATTTTTTGTTTCTCCTACATATCCCAAATTGCACCCACACTGCAATAGATAGATCACCCCTTTGGTATTGCAATTCAAGAGGTCCCTAATCCTATATTTCTCCCTTGTATATCGATTCAGAACACGATCAGTTCTGACCATAAATTGGCAGATTGAACAGCCACCACGTGCATTTCTCAGTTTGTTCTGTCGCCTTCTAAAAAATCTCATCTAGAGCTATTTATGTCACTAGTTCTCCGTCTAATTGCGTTACTATCTCCAATTTTACGTTTTGTCACATATCTTTGGCCATCTTCTTTGTTTGGTAACGCTATCTCTCTTTGGGGTGGTCCTCGCCTAGATCTCTTATCTCTCTTTATGGCGGGTTTAAACCTACGTTGTGGTCCCCAGGTTTCTTGTTTACCATGCATTTGTCTTTCTCTAGAAGAGGATGTATCCGAGGCGCTATAATAGCGACCCGGGTATTCTCTCCTTCCTCTTGTCTGAGTTTGAGAATCTGGCCAAATGTATGCCTCCTTCTGTTTATAGGCCAGTTTGTCCCTAAACAACTTTTTTCTTTGGTTTGTATTAGCTCTTTATTGAGACTTTCTATGGCTTCTTGAATATTAGAGTACCTTTGATGGAATTTCTCATCTTTATGTTTCTCATCAAACTATTGATCGTATCTCTGATTTGCTCAGTAATGGTCTTTAACTGCTGTGTATGATGGGAAATTAAGATTCTTATCAACTGTAGGGAGCAATCCTGTAATGCTGCCTTCCAATTTTGTTTAAATATGTCATCTGGGGAGGAGACTTGTGAGAAGAGACAAATTCTTAATCCCTTAGGGACTATTCCACTGTCTAGGTATTCTTGAAATATTGTATATCCCACCATAATTTGGATTTTTTAGTTAGTAGTTTGTATAACTTGAAAGTGGATTGGGTCAGTTCCTGTTGTTCTATTAAATCTTTATTGTTCAACATACAGTAGGGGACTCAGAGGGCATCCCTGTCGCACACCAGAGCCAACTTCGAAAGGCCTTCCAACCCAACCATTAACAAGAGGGAAGCTCTCAGGCCCTTCATACAGGGTTTTTAGCCAATTAATGAACCGCCCCGGCAGGCCGTACTTAACAAGAAGCAACCATAGGTACTCATGATTGACCCTATCAAAAGCCTTTGCCTGATCTAACGCCAACAAGTACTTTCCCCAGCCTGCAGCCCTGCACCGCTCCAAGGCTTCCCGGACAGCTAAAACCGCTGAGAAGGTGCTTCTACCTTGAATCGAGCAGTGCTGATGACGGGAAAGCAGTTGCTCCGCTACTGACAACAAGCCCCAGAACAAAATCTTTGCCAGTATCTTTCTATCAACATTGAGAAGGCTGATGGGGCACCAGTTCTCAATCATCGAAGAGTCCTTTCCTTTTGACAGAAGGATCACAGCCGAGCGCCTAGCAATTAAAGACCTCCACCAAATGTGGTGCCAGGATGGTCTTAAAACATTTATAAAATTCAGCTGTCAGACCATCTGACCCAGGCGACTTTTTGATGGCAAGGTGATCAATTGCACTTACCACCTCATCAGCAGTGACCGGCTCTGTCAAGCTAGTCATAGAAAGGTCACAATTTCCCAATCCTGGAGTAGAGTTCAGGAATCTTACCATTCTTGCCCGGTCAAGAACCTTTCTGCCCAGGTCAGCATAAAAGGACCTAATAATCTCCAGGATCCCAGATTTAGATCTTACCAGGGAACCTGAGCTATCCTTCAAACCAAGGACAGACTTAAAAGCTGCAGCCTGTCTGCAATTCTGATAGGGATCGGGCGAGTGGTATTTCCCATAATCCCTTTCCAGAACCAGAGAAGCATGCCGGTCATACTGACATTTTCTAAGAAGCTTGACTTCAGAGATTGCCCCTTGCTTTCCACCATTCGAGACAAGGAGGTCCAGTTTCCTCCGCAAACGCTGGTAGGCTATGTATTTATTAAGCTGTTTTCTTTTTCCTAGGCCTCTGAAAAGCCCAGCAATTCTCATTTTGGTCAGCTCCCACCACTCAGACCTGTTGCTGCCAAAATCCTTAATGGAAACCTGTGCCTGAAAAAAATCCTCAAAGGATTGTCTTACCCCCGCCTCCTCAAGGAGAGCTGAATACATCCTCCAGATGCCCCAGAGATGCATCAGAGGCATTCAAGACCATTGATAGTAAAAGGTGATCAGAGAACTCAACCGTCTGCAGCCGCAGAGGCTGCAAAGGTTGAAGGAGGCTCCTTCAAAAAAACCTGTCTATTCTACTACTCGCTTAAAAATGAAGCCCGTGAGGTTTGGGGAGTGCTTAATGTGCACATCCTCCAGACCTGCCTCTCTAACCATACTATTCAAAAAGAGACTATCGCAGCCCAGCTTGCCTTTGAAGCCTCTTCTGTCCATGGGCCTAGTCACGGTGTTAAAATCACCTCCAAAGACTACTGGCCGGCTGTAAAAAGGAACGGCTTAATCTTTGTAAGGAGGCATTTCCTGTACCACTTAATTTGGGGTCCATAGATATTAGCCGCAGGTCCTGCCCCTTCACCGTGATGTCCAAGACCATGCACCTCCCGATCTCAATAACTCACCGGCATGTCGGTTTTAAAAAGCACTCCGCTGTAAGGCTTGTCCGCAAGAGACCAAAAGGAGGGTCCGTGCCTCCACTCCCGCTTTAGCCAAGCCAATCTGGTCTCCTGCAAAAATTAAATATCAGCATCAAACTGGCTGAGAAAAAATAAGGCTATAAAATGAGTGCTTACAGATTTAATGCTGGCAACATTAATGGTTGCCACCTTTATCGGAGGGGGAACTGCCATCAGAGTCATTCAGGAGAATGTCTCTTAGCCTTCCTTCTGGCCTCACTATCAGATCCCTCACGCTTACTGGAGGAGGCTGGTGCTTCTGCCTCCATATCTGAGGCCTCAGAATCAAATTATGAAATCTCTATAGAGTCCTCAGAAAGTGCCTCAAACCAGTTGAAGAGCTGCACCCCATGGCTCTCCCCCGGCTCCGGCACTCCATTGTCCTTTTTTCTTTTCTTCTTTGTAGCAAACCTGAAAGCCAGGTAATCCTGATCCTCAGGGGAGAGTCCAGACCACGCTTGCTCAGAAGGGGGTGCAGGATCAGGATCACCTAGCCTCAGCCTGCGAGGTCTTACAGCAGGGGCCACGATTACTGGAACCCCCCTAGCACTTGCAGTGCCAGCCCACCGGGCCGCCTCAGCTATTAAATTACTTGATCTTACAGTGGTGGTTGCTGACTTGGGGGCAGACTAGGGATTCACCTTAAGGACACCTGCAGATGGTACAGGAGCGGGCGCAGGGGCCTCAGGAACCCCGAGCTGAGTGGGGGGAGGGACCGCATACGGGACAGCATGGGAATGTTCCTACCTATCCAGCAGCATTTTCTGCACCACTTCCCTGTCTAGGTTGTGCCAGGTCTCAGGACACTGACTATAAGGGTGGCCAAGCTGGTTACATAGATTACAATGGATTGTATTGCAGTCCTTAGCCAAGTGTCCCAAGCCCTGGCACAACGAGCACCTAAGAAGTGATCAGGAGGAGCTGAAGTGACCCTTGGCCCCACATTTACGGCAAACCTTGGGCTGACCAGGATAAAAGATGGTCAGCCGGTCACGGCCAATATAGGCAGAAGATGGCAGGTGGGTGACCTGGTTGCCATTCCTGTGGAGCCTCAGGGTCAATTACCAGCCCCCAGTCCAGATGTCACAATCGTCCAGGATCTTCTTCAGGGGAGTGAGAACATCACCATATCGCTTTAGCCAGACGGTCAAATCAGAGGGGGGAATGGACTCATTTCTAACCATTATGGTGACATTTTTAACAAGCTGCTGTCTGGAGACCTGGATGGGAGTTAACCCAGGCAGTATCTTGCTTCAGCAGATCGTACCACTCCCAAAATAAGTCCATTCCCTCCAGCCTAACAAAGCTCAGGTCATGCTCTGCACCTCCCACTGGACTGATTAGAGCAAAAATGTCTGCGGCTGTAAATCCCATGCCAAGGATGAAATCCACCATCGCCCGCTGGGTGATAACTGGCCCCTCCCCCTCCCACCTAAGCTGGACCAGGTTGCACCTATTGAAACTGCTGGCAGGGGCATTGGCCTCACTGGGCACAGATGCCCTTTCACCAGCAGTTTCTCCTCCGCGCCTGGAAACCTGGGCATAGAACACAGGGGGCTGCACTGCAGTACCAGCACCACCACCACGCTGGATAAAGTACAAGGCAGGATGCTTTGCAGCCAGGGCTACAACATTTGAGGGCACAGTCTTGTCCACATGGGTAGACATAGGGGTAGATATAGGGAGATTAACTGGACAGTCAGTGGCCTTCTTCACAGCAACAGCAGTCACAGCTGAGTGTTCAGAAGCAAAATTATGAACTGCAATAGGCATGGGGGAAAGTTTATCAGTGACCACAGGGGAAAGTTCAGCAGCAATAGTTCCACTGTATAGGCTAGCAACAGGAAGGGACAGTCCAGCAGCAGGCACAGGAGGCTGGTAGGCACCAGACACCGACAACAGGCCAGCAGAAGCAGCAGCAGTTACAGCAGACAGGCTAGCAGCAGCAGTAGTGACAGAGGACAGGCTACCAGCAGCAGTGGTAATAGGGGGCAGAGTTGGAGCAGACACAGGGGGCAGCCCGGCAGAAGACACAGTAGGCACAGGAGGCAGACTAGAAGGAGACAGAGAGGGCAGGCTGGCAACAGACACACCAGAGGATGGAGGAACATTCGAAGCCTTCCCAGCCAGACCCAATCCTGTGGGTGAAACACCCATAGTCCGGTGTCCAACAAGATCAGCAAGCCCCGCACCAGAGAAAGGTGCCAGGACAGCAAACGAGACTGTGGCCACTCCATCCACTGCAGGACAAGGAGCACCAAAATCCTCACCACCACCTGACACAGCGCTATCAGCGCCCTCCGCAGGATGGCTGGCTAGGGTAGCGTCACACTGAGCTGGCATCAGCTCCTCACATACCTTCTGGTGGTCGCCCTCTGGCAGGTCTCCTCCACTCCACTCCAACGCTGCACACACCTGGTGAACTGCTCCAGACATAGATGTTACATTCACCGGTACCAGAGCCCCCAACTGGGGTGAACATGTAGCCGGTGAGTCCTCCATTGGCGTCTCCACCACGTGGTCAGCCACCTCTTCCATGGCTTGACCTGAGCGCTGCATGGTCTTAAAGCGCTGTTCATTCTTGAATTTCTCCTGAAATGCACCACTGCTTTCCTTCAGTGATTTCACCAACCTCTCCTGCTGCTTCACCTGCGCCTCCAAATCTGACAATTCTGACTTGGCAGTGCAGCGATCCGATCCTTTCACCCTGCACGCTTCTCTTTTAAGGACTATTTTAAATTGCAGCGTTTCTCCTCCTTAGCCACAGCTATAAGATTGTTGCAAACATGCTTTTGAAGCGCTGATAAATTCTTACCGGGCTGGGGTACTGTGGTGGAACTAGTGCCACTAGCAGATGGAGTCCCGGGATCCGGTGGCTTAATATTCCTCTGGGGTAAATGCGAGACTCACCCCCAGAATCATCCATCTAGCCTGGGATAGCACTCCCAGCAAGGCCCCTGGCTTCACAGCTCTCAGCTAGTCAGCTGCAGGTAATCAGAGAGGTCTCCACACACAACAGGAGGTGACCGCACCCTCCTGATTACCCTAATAGATTGCAAGCTCTTCCTTCTTCTTTATCCTCCTGTATACCCTAGTAGATTGTAAGCTCTTCTCTTTCTGTATCCTCCCTTATACCCTAATAGATTGTAAGCTCTTCTCCCTCCGGATCCTCCTGTATACCCTGATTGCAAGCGCTTCCCCTTCTGTATCCTCCCTTATACCCTAATAGATTGTAAGCTCTTCTCCCTCCGTATCCTCCTGTATACCCTAATAGATTGTATCCTCCCTTATACCCTAATAGATTGCTAGCTCTTCTCCTTCTGTATCCTTCCTTTTACCCTAATAGATTGTAAGCTATTCCACATTCTGTATCCTCCCTTATACCCTAATAGATTGTTAGCTCTTCTCCTTCTGTATCCTTCCTTTTACCCTAATAGATTGTAAGCTCTTCTCCTTCTGTATCCTCCTGTATACCCTAATAGATTGTAAGCGCTTCCCCTTCTGTATCCTCTCTCATAACCTAATAGATTGTAAGCTCTTCTCCTTCTGTATCCTCCCTTATACCCTAATAGATTGTAAGCTCGTCTCCTTCTGTATCCTTCCTTTTACCCTAATAGATTGTAAGCTCTTCTCCTTCTGTATCCTCCTGTATACCCTAATAGATTGTAATCTCTTCTCCTTCTGTATCCTCCCTTATACCTTAATAGATTGTAACCGCTTCCTCCATCTGTATCCTCCCTTATACCCTAATAGAGTGTAAGATCTTCTCCTTCTGTATCCTCCCTTATACCCTAATAGAGTGTAAGCTCTTCTCCTTCTGTATCTTCCCTTATACCCTAATAGATTGTAAGTTCTTCTCCTTCTGTATCCTTCCTTATACCCTAATAGATTGTAAGCTCTTCTTCTTCTATATCCTTCCTTATACCCTAATAGATTGTAAGCTATTCTCCCTCTGTATCTTCCCTTATACCCTAATAGTGTGTAAGCTCTTCTCCCTCTGTATCCTCCCTTATTCCCTAATGGATTGTAAGCTCTTCCCCTTCTGTATCCTCCCTTATACCCTAATAGATTGTAAGCTCTTCCTCTTCTGTATCCTCCCTTATTCCCTAATGGATTGTAAGCTCTTCTCCTTCTGTATCCTCCCTTATACCCTAATAGATTGTAAGCTCTTCTCCTTCTGTATCCTCCCTTATACCCTAATAGATTGTAATCTCTTCTCCTTCTGTATCCTCCCTTATACCTTAATAGATTGTAACCGCTTCCTCCATCTGTATCCATCCTTACACCCTAATTGAGTAGAAGCTCCTTCTCTTTCTGGTTCTTCTCATGTACCCTTATGGATTGTAAGCTCTTCCTCACAACCCCCCTCCTCTAATTGTTAGTATGCTCTTGTGCCCTTGGTGTCAGGGCAATGCAGTTGTTTCCCATTCCTGTAATAGCATACAACGCATTTTCATTTTTCAAATAGCTGCGCATGTCATGTAGCCCCTGAAGCCACAGATGCCTTTATCTTCCTCCATTCAGCAATACCCCATTCCATTGGTTCCAGCATCCAAATCACTTTCCAGCATTCCAGGATACATATCCATGTTGTTCTGACAGAAGCCATTAGGGATCGGCTTCCTTATACTTCTTTGACATGAACACATGGCAGGAAACCTGAGCTGCGTTATGGATGCGCATCTGCTTGTTGCGGACTCAGCGCGTATCACATGACCTGCCATTAATGCAAAATCACATTTGGTGCGAGCAAAATATTAGTCGCTGGTGTCTGGACAGAGCGCCTGTGACATCATTACCCTGAAAATTCCTTCATCCGATAAAATAGAATGATGCCAATTATGCCAATTCCTGGCGTCCGATTGTCTCCAGGGTCTTGGCTGGGAGTTCAGCACGGGCCAAAACCTGCATGAGGGGTCAGCCAGTGTCTTGTAAGATCTTCCTATCATATCACATGATTATCATTCAACAAATAAGTCATAAAACATAAAAAGTGGATGATTTCCTGCATGCAACCTGTAATGTATCCTCTCTTATACCCTAATAGATTGTAAGATCTTTCCTCTTCTCTTTCCTCCCTTATACCCTAAAAGATGTGTAAGTTCTTCCTCCTTCTGTGTATTCCCTTACAACCTGATTGTAACTTTTTACTGAGTAAAATCAAGCAATCATATACAATATATACAATAATAAATAAATAAAATAAATAATAACTAAACAAAAAGAAACAGGCCTAACAATTCAGCATATAATATATAATATTCATTATTCTATATACAATACTATCTACAACCCTATATAACACTATACTATACACAATTCAACAGGCAGACTAAGAGACCCCGTCACCTGTGCACGCAGCCGTTCTTCAAAAATCTGTCTTTGTTATAAAAAATCTATGGGTGATAAGAGACAGAAAAGCCCACCCAGAGGGAAGTCATGAGGACTAAGGAGGCCTGATGTTCCTCCACACCTTCATCCAGGCCCCCCATTCCCACCTGTCCCTCTCCAGCACCCGGATCTTGCCCACCTCATGCAGGATGTCATGCACCACCACCAGGACAGGGAGGACTTTCTTCCTAATGCAGAGCTGGCACCGTGCATTCCATGTGAAATAGCGAATCACTAGACTAACTATATATAAAGTGTCCAAACAAAAATCCCCTCTGTTCTTGAATGCCCCGTACACCCACTCAGCATAGGAAAGCTGGGAGAAGAAGGGGGCACCGAGGGCCAACCCCACCTGTTTACACACACTACACTGCATTAACCCTTTAAGTGCCAAGCACGTAACACCTACATGCTGGCTTGTCTGGGCCTTAAGTGCCAAGCCCGTAGGTGTTACGTGCTTGACTTTCCCCGCTGCTAGTTAAAAATATAAAAATAAAAAATACTCACCTGACCACTCGTTGGATCCGGCCGGGTCTCCTCTTTAATTTGGTGCCATCCGATCCCCCGTGGGGGCTCGGATGGCTCCAGGAGAGCCCCCAGAATAGCCACCCCCCGCTTCGGCAGCAGCAGCTGTAAAACTGTAAAAAAGACATTCACTTACCTCCGTGTGCGCTGGCTCCCGCTGTCCCTCCTCTTCACCTGGGGGGGCTCCGATCCCCCCCCAGGACTTACCGATCTTCAGGAGAGAGCACGGGAGGCTCTCTCTCCTCTGCTCCTCCGACGGCGGCCACTAATGACGTCACCCCGACCCCGATCACCGGCTTCAGCTCTCTCAGCTGTCAGATGCCGGTGATCGGTGCCCGGGGAAGGAGGTGGCAGGAGAACCTCTGATCTCCTGCCTCCCCCTTCTCTGGATGCCGATCACCGGCATCTGTCAGCACAGCGGCGAGGGACAAGAGCTTACAATCGGAGGTAAGTACAGTAAAAAAACTTTTTTTTTTTTAATAAAATACTTTTGTGTGGTGTGTTTTTTTTTTAACAGTTAACCCTTTGTGAGCTGGTAAGGGGTCCATGAGACCCCTTATACCAGTTCACAAAGCTCTGGGTCTGGCAAGTCACCTGCGGCTAGTGGGTGACTTGCCATTAACCCCCAGCCCCCCCATTACCTGCCTCCCCAATGGCCAGGGGGGGCAGAAGGGCCGGGCCACTTAGTGGCTATGTGGGCTAGTAGCCTGCAGGGCCAGGGGCCACCAACGCTGGCCCCTGTGCCCTGTTCTACAAGCCCTCATAGCTGGCCCGGGTCGGTAATGCTGAGTAGGGGGGACCCTACGTCATTTTTTTGGGAGATTTTTAAGGGTTTTTAACCCTTAAAATTCCCCCAAAAAATGGGGTCCCCCCATGTCAATTTTTTTTTTAATCAACCGCTTATGTCCTGTTACACAGCAGGTATAAAATGCTTCCAGCATTTTGTGGTGTGGTGTGTTTGTGTTTTTTTTTACATTTAAAGTGGACCAACACCCAGAATTTTGACTATCCTGGGTATTGGTCCTTTCCCCTGGGGCATCCTGATCGGGGATGCCCCGCTCTGTGAAACCCCCCAGATCGCCCCCACAATAACTCATCTCACCCTGAACCTATGGTGCATGCGCGGCCGCTCGTCCAATCAGCGCGCTCAGAGTGGCTGAGTTATGGACGTCTAAGAGACGTCTAAGCTCAGCCACTCTGAGCAAGCTGGAGACCGCATCCCCCACATCCCTCTAACATAGAGCGTGCCCGCGCCGGCCATTCATAAATAGCCAGCGCGGCCACGCGCCCTGCTAGAGGGATAGCGGGGATACGGCCCGCGCATGCGCCGTAGGACCGGGATTCAGGTAAGTGGTAGCGGGTGTACCGGGGGGTTTCACACAGAGGGGCATCCCGATTTTGGATGCCCCGGGGGGAGGGAATAGAACGGTCTGGGAATCTTATAGATTCCCGGGCCGATCAGCCCTGGGTGTTGGTCCACTTTAACCCATTGTGAACTTGTAAGGAGTCCATGAAACCCCTATACCAGTTCACAAGGCTGGGGGGCTGTCAAGTCACCTGCGGCTAGCGAGTGACTTGCCATTAACCCCGGCCCCCCTATTACCTGCCTCCCCAAAGCCCAGGGGGGGCAGAAGGGCCCGGGCTGATTTAGGCGGTGCGGGCTTGTACTTGACAGGGCGGGGGGGGGCCACCAAAGCTGGCCCCTGCGCCCTGTTCTACAAGCCCTGCATAGCTGATCCCCGGGCTGGTTATGCTGGGTAGGGGGGACCCCATGTCATTTTTATGGAAATTTTTAAGGGTTTTTAACCCTTAAAATTAAAAAAAATGGGGATTACCCCCCCCCCCTTGGAAGGGGAACCCCATGCCAATTTTTTTCTTGATTTAACCCTTTATAGTGTGGATTGTAGTTGTATTTTATTTTTATATGTTATAAAGTGTTCTTTTCAGTTTGGGGGGGTCTTCTGAACAGTAACGGGGGGCTACCGATACATATGTGGTACCGTTGTAATCGGGAGAAATGGGGCTTTCACATGCAATATGGTTTTCTTTAAAAAAAAAAAGGTTTTATTTGAAATAAAGGAGACAATTTTCTAAAACAATATTTTAAAAAACAGTAAAAAAAGTTACAAACAAGACATTTCATGTTAAAGCCTAAACTCTGCCGCGAAAATAAAATATATCATTTTCCTGGAAATACCTGCAAAAATCACAGTTAAGCATAGCGCAAAATGGTTAAAAATTACCTGTCAAGAGAGGGTGACAAAATCTCAAGTAGGCTGGCAGTTAAAAGGGTTAAAAGTACCTATGTTTTAGGAAAACTAAATTTTTATTCTGCTTTATTATACATTTTTTAAGGGAACCCTGTGCGACCAAAGAATTCTTTGAGGGATTACTTTCAGAAAGATGGGCCCACTACAACATGCTGGGTACGCTTAGAAAGCTTATCATGTGTACTTTCAAGGAATGTAGGGTATTCCAAATGTAAAGGGTTGTTTTGGTAGAAAAAGCGCAAGGTGCGCACTTTGTCTGCAGAGCTGAAATTTTCAAGCAAAATTACCATTGTGCACATGCTTTACTTTTTGGTGTTTGGCAACTCTTCTTTTGACAGTAGCTATGCATGTTGGGTATCGTTCGGTTCGGAGGATGTTGCTTTTTCAGATTAACTTGTTTTTTTCTTGTTTGCATATAGTTTTTTTAGGAAAATGTGGCTTTGATCCTACAATATATAATTTTCCTGGGAAATCCCTGAAAATATTCAAAAATCACTTTTGAACATGTGTAGCGCAAAATAGTGAAACATGGTCTGGCAACAGAGGGTGACAAAAGTTGCAGGTAGGCTGGCAGCGAAAGGGTTAAAGGGACACCGGAGCAGGAAGTGGTCCATAGTCTCCACTTCATCCTGACACTCCTCCCGGAGACAAATTATTTCTGGCAGGCTGCGACTCTTTCGGATCCCCCAATCTTAGAGTTTTCCTTGGAAGGAGAGCCAGGCTATATCACGGTATTTTAAAAGAATTCTTAAGGAGTTAATAAGCCTCAAACCCTCCCTCATGATGGAGCCTGGGCAATCCCTGAGGGACAATGGCTCATGAAAAGCCAGACCCAGGACCCGACTTACCAGAAGCTTCCTCGGAGTAGATCTCATGTCCTCTGCTGTCAATTGCCATTGCTGAAGTATTTTCAAGCACGGGGCAACATAGGCTGGGAGCTGAGCCTGAGGAACTCGAGGGCTTTTTACCTGGCGACCATCCACCCAGTCTCGCAGGAAGGGCTTAAACCTGGACTGGAAAATACTCACCCAGCCAGGTGGGCTCTGTGCCAACATGCTTCCAAAACTATGTTTCAGAAACAAGAGAGAGAAACTACTGGGTTGACCATCCCTAGGCCACCCTCCCGCCAGGATAGGTAAGTGACATTTCTTTTCACCAGGTTCATGCGGTTTCCCCATAACATCTGGAAAAACATGCTGTAGACCCTGGTTTAGAGAGACACTGGCAAAACACAGACGAAGCTGACATATAAAAAGATGGGGATCAGGTAGGTCTTGATAAGGTCAACCCTTTCCCTGAGAGACATTTTCCCGCTCTTCCAGA
Organism: Gastrophryne carolinensis; assembly: GCA_027917425.1. Taxonomy (NCBI): domain Eukaryota; kingdom Metazoa; phylum Chordata; class Amphibia; order Anura; family Microhylidae; genus Gastrophryne; species Gastrophryne carolinensis. The sequence continues at coordinate 365,090,502 of CM051235.1, read as the reverse complement.
CTGCAACCTTGGCATTGGCAATTTCCAGCCTCCATTCCCATTTTTTTTGGCCATAATCACCAGGACTGAAATTAATGCCAAGGATCTTAATTTCCTGCTGGGGCATTGGGAAGGGGTCCGGAAGTTAGAAGCCCTCACCCTCCTTACCCATCCAGAAAACTTCACTCTTCTGTATACTGTGCGATCAGAGAGGCCAACTCCTCTGCCTCATTTGTCCCAGAGACAATCACAGATACATCATCAGCGTAGGTAATGACCTTCAAAGGAGGCTCACCAGGCACACCCAGAGGAACCCCACATAACATGCTGCCCTCAACCCTCCTTATAAAGGGATCGATTGCAAACACATACAGTAGGGGACTCAGAGGGCATCCCTGTCGCACACCAGAGCCAACTTCGAAAGGCCTTCCAACCCAACCATTAACAAGAGGGAAGTGCTCAGCCCTTTCATACAGGGTTTGTAGCCAATTAATGAACCGCCCTGGCAGGCTGTACTTACCAAGAAGCAGCCATAGGTACTCATGATTGACCTTATCAAAAGCCTTTGTCTGATCTAACGCCAACAAGTACTTTCCCCAGCCCGCAGCCCTGCATCACTCCAAGGCTTCCCGGACAGCTAAAACCGCTGAGAAGGTGCTTCTACCTTGGATCCAGCAGTGCCGATGACGGGAAAGCAGTTGCTCCGCTACTGACAAGCGCCAGAACAAAATCTTTGCCAGTATCTTTCTATCGACATTGAGAAGGCTTATGGGGCGCCAGTTCTCAATCTTCGAAGAGTCCTTACCTTTTGACAGAAGGATCACAGCCAAGCGCGTCATGGAGGGAGGGAGGGAACCCTCTGCAAAACAGCAATTAAAGACCTCCACCAAATGTGGTGCCAGGATGGTCTTAAAACATTAGTAAAATTCTGCTGTCAGACCATCTGACCCAGGCGACTTTTTGATGGCAAGGTAGTGACCAGCTCCGTCAAGCTAGTGATAGATCACCATTTTCCAATCCTGGAGTAGAGTCCAGGAATTTTTCCATCCTTGCCAGGTCAAGAACCTTTCTGCCCAGGAGGTCAGCATAAAAGAACCTAATAATCTCCAACCTCCCAGATTTAGATCTTACCAGGGATCCTGTGCTATCCTTCAAACCAAGGACAGTCTTGAGAGCTGCAGCCTGTCTGCAATTCTGATAGGGATCGGGCGAGTGGTATTTTCCATAATCCCTTTCCAGAACCAGAGAAGCATGCCGGTCATACTGACACTTCCTGAGGAGAAGCTTGACTTCAGAGATTGCCCCTTGCTTTCCACCATTCGAGACAAGGAGGTCCAGTTTCCTCCGCAAACGCTGGTAGGCTATGTATTTATCAAGCTGTTTCCTTTTTCCTAGGCCTCTGAAAAGCTCCTTACTCGGCCGTCAAGCCAATTCTCATTTTGGTCAGCTCCCACCACTCAGACCTGCTGCGGCAAAAATCCTTAAAGTGGACCGTCACCCATGGGTGATCGGCCCGGGAATCTATAAGATTCCCGGGCCGATCACCCCCCTCACCGCGGGACATCCGAGATCGGGATGTCCCGCGGTGAGGGACCCCCCCCAAAACCCCAAAAGAACTCACCTGATCGGCCGCCGCCGCCTCCCGCGCACTCCTCTAGCCGTGCACGCGCCCGCGTCGGCCGTTTGTGAATGGCGGGGACGCTCTGCCTTGTCCGCCGCTTGTCCGTGGGAGCGTGGTGAGGTGAGTTTGGGGGTTTCCAATTTGGTGAGTTTGGGGGTTTTCCTAATCGGGGTGCCCCCCTGAAGTGGACCAAAACCCAGGATAGTCAAAATCCTGGGTGTTGGTCCACTTTAATGGAAATCTGTGCCTGAAAAAAATCCTCAAAGGATTGTCTTACCCCCTCCTCCTCAAGGAGAGCTGAATTCATCCTCCAAATGCCCCTTCCTCTAGGGGGTGTGTCAGAAGCATTCAAGACCATCGATAGTAAAAGGTGATCGGAGAACTCGACAGCCTGCACCCGCGGAGGCTGGGAAGTCGAGCCCTCCTTAAAAAAAAACCTGTCTATCCTACTCTGACTGCTACCTCGCTGAAAAGTGAAGCCCGTGAGATTTGGGGAGTGCTTAATGTGCACATCCTCCAGACCTGCCTCTCTAACCATGCTATTCAAAACGAGACTATCGCAGCCCAGCTTGCCTTTGAAGCCTCTCCTGTCCATGGGCCTAGTCACGGTGTTAAAATCACCTCCAAAGACTACTGGCCGGCTGTAAAAAGGAACGGCTTGATCTATGTAAAGAGGCATTTCCTGTCCCACTTAGTTTAAGGTCCATAGATATTTATTAGGCGCAGGTCCTGTCCCTTCACAATGACGTCCAATACCATGCACCTCCCGATCTCCACCTTAATGACTTGCTGGCAAGTTACCATGTCGGTTTTAAAAAGCACCGCCACTCCATTGTAAGGCTAAGCCGCAAGAGACCAAAAAGAGGGTCAGTGTCTCCACTCCCGCTTCACAGCGTGAATGTCGGCCAGACTGGCCAATCTGGTCTCCTGCAAAAACAAAATGTCAGCATCAAACTGGCTAAGAAAAAATAAGGCCATAAAACGAGCGCTTACAGATTTAATGCTGGCAACATTAATGGTTGCCACCTTTATCAGAGGGGGAACTGCCATCAGAGTCATTCTTGAGAATGTCTCTTAGCCTTCCCTCCGGCCTCACTATCTGAACCTAAACACTTAGTGGAGGAGACTTGTTCTTCCTCCTCCATATCTGAGGCCTCAGAATCGAAAGAAGAAATTTCTATAGATAAGTCCTCAGAGAGCGCCTCAAACCGGTTGGAGAGCTGCACCCCACTGCTCTCCCCCGGCTCCGGCACTCCATTGTCCTTTTTTATTTTCTTCTTTGTAGCTAGCTTATAAGCCAGGTAATCCTGATCCTCGGGGGAGAGTCCAGACCCTGCTCTCTTGGGGTATGAACTCCCCCCCTGCTCAGAAGAGGGTGCAGGATCAGGATCACCTAGCCCCAGCCTGTGAGATCTTACAGCAGGGGCCACGATTACTGGAACCCCCTTGGTACTTGCAATGCCAGCCCCCCGGGCCGCATTAGCTATTAAATTACTTGGTCTTACACTGGTGGTTGCTGGCTTGGGGGCAGACTGGTGATTCCCCAAAATAAGTCCATTCCTTCCGGTCTGACAAAGCTTAAGTCATGCTCTGCACCCCCCACTGGACTGATCAGGGCAAAAATGTCTGCGGCTGTAAATCCCATGCCAAGGATGAAATCTACCACTGCCCGCCGGGTGATAACTGGCCCCTCCCACCGAAGCTGGACCAGGTTGCGCCTATTGAAACTGCTGGCAGGGGCGTTGGCCTCACTGGGCACAGACATCCTTTCACCAGCAGCTTCTCCACCGCACCTGGCAACCTGGACATAGGACACAGGGGACTGCACTGCAGTACCAGCACCACCACCACGCTGAATAAAGTGCAAGGCAGGATGCGTTGCAGCCGGGGCTCCAGTCTTGTCCACATGGGTAGACATAGGGGTAGATATAGGGAGATTAACTGGACAGTCAATGGCCTCCTTCACAGCAACAGCAGTCTCAGCTGAGTGTTCAGAAGCAAAATTATGAACTGCAATAGGCATGGGGGAAAGTTTATCGGTGCAGAAGCAGCAGTGGTAATAGGGGGCAGAGTTGGAGCAGACACAGGGGGCAGGCCGGTAGAAGACACAGTAGGCCCAGGAGGCAGACTAGAAGGAGACAGAGAGGGCAGGCTGGCAACAGACTCACCAGAGGATGCAGGAACATTTGAAACCTTCCCAGCCAGACCCAATCCTGCGGGTGAAACACCCATAGTCCGGTGCCCACCAAGATCAGCAAGCCCTGGACCAGAGATAGGTGGCAGGACAGCAGACAAGACTGGTGCCACCCTATCCACTGCAGGACAAGGAGCATCAAAATTCTCACTACCACCTGACACAGCGCTATCAGTGCAATCCGCAGGATGGCTGGCTAGGGTAGCATCACACTGGCATCAGCTCCTCACATACCTGCTGGTGGTCGCTCTCTGACAGGTCTCCTCCACTGCACTCCAACGCTGCACACACTTGGTGAACTGCTCCAGACATATATGTTACATTCACCGGTTCCGGGGCCCCCAACTCTGCCACTGCCATGGCCTGAGATGAACACGTAGCCGGTGAGTCCTCCATTGGTGTCTCCGCCACGTGGTCAGCCTCCTCTTCCATGGCTTGACCTGAGCACTGCATGGTCTTAAAGCGCTGCTCATTTCTGTATTTTTCCTGAAAAGCACCACTGCCTTCCTTCAGTGATTTCACCAACCTCTCCTGCTGCTTCACCTGTGCCTCCAAATCTGACAATTCCGACTTGGCAGTGCGGCGATCCGATCCTTTTACTTTGCTGACATCCGCTCGCTCCTTTTTTAAGGACAATTTTAAATTGCAGAGTTTCTCCTCCTCTTTAACCACAGCAATAAGATTGTTGCAAACACGCTTTCGAAATGCTGATAAATTCTCACCAGGCTGGGGTACTGTGGTGGAAATAGTGCCGCTAGCAGATGGAGTCCCGGGATCCGGTGGTTTAATATTTCTCTGGGGGTAACGGCAAGATTCACCCCCGGAATCATCCATCTTGCCTGGGATAGGACTCTCAGCAAGGCCTCTGGCTTCACAGCTCACAGCTCTCAACTGCAGGTATTCAGAGAGGAAACACACACAGCAGGAGGTGACCGCACCCTCCATATTACCCTAATAGATTGTAAGCTCTTCACCTTCTGTATCCTCCCTTATACTCTAACAGATTGTAACCTCTTCCTCCATCTACATTCTTCCTTATAATAATAATAAATAAATTAATAGAGTGTAAGCTTTTCCCTCTTTCGTATCCTCTCATATAACCTTATAGATTGTAAGCTCTTCTCTCTTCTGTATCCGAATATACATATTGTAAGCTCTTATTCTGTATCCTCCCTTATAGATTGTAAGCTCTTCTCCTTCTGTATCCTCCCTTATACCCTAATAGATTGTAAGCTCTTCTCCTTCTATATCCTTCCTTATACCCTATTAGAGTGTAAGCTCTTCCCTCTTCTGTATCCCCCTTACACACTAATAGATTGTAAGCTCTTCCTCCTTCTGTATCCTTCCTTATACCCTATTCGAGTGTAAGCTCTTACCTCTTCTGTATGCTTTCTTATATCCTTATAGATTGTAAGCTCTTTCTTTCTGTGCCCCCCTTAACCCTCATAGATTGTAAGTTCTTCTCCCAGATTGCTTGGTTGTCATTCTGCCCCGCCACTTGAACTGCTTGGTGAGAGGAGGTAATACTTTGAGGATGTGACCTTTCCACTTTATAAGGGGACCGCAGGTCTGTGGCGCAGCTGTGTGTGTGGGTGGGGGGTGGTCCAGCATGGAACAAGCAGCGCGCTGTGGGTGGTGCGCAGGCATCTGTACGCTGCTGCGGGGGAGCAGAGGGATGACAGACATCTCATTTAAGCACTTCATTATCACAGAGGGGGAAGAGGGAGCTTTAGCCTGAATTGCTTCAGACACATCTAAAGGAATACATGTTCAGATTCAATGACCAGCTACATTCTATTACACCCTAGAATTTTCCCTAAGCTTTATATTCTGGCATACTCATATAGATTATAAGCTTTTCCCCCTTTTGTACCGTTCCTCATTTCCTAATAAACTATAAGCGCATTCTACTGTAACCTCTCTTGTCTCCTAATAGATTTTAAGCTTTCCCTTCTTCTGTTTCTTCCCTTCAAGTCTAACAGAATGTAAGCTCTTTTGCCTTCTGTATCCTGTTGTGCACCCTAACAGATGGTAAGCTCTTCCTTTTCTGTACCCACACGTATACTCCAATAGATTGCAAGCTATTCTTCCTTCTGTATCCCCCCTCCCATTGCTGTATCTTTACTAACAGATTGTAAGCTCTTCCCTCATCTATATGCTCCCTTATACCCTAATAGATTGTAAGCTCTTCCCCTTCTCTATCCTCCCTTATACCCTAATAGATTGTAAGCTCTTTTTCTTCTGTATGCTCCCTTATACCCTAATAGATTGTAAGCTCTTCTCCTCCTTTATCCCCCTTTATACCCTAATAGATTGTAAGCTCTTCACCTCCTTTATCCTCCCTTATACCATAAAAGATTGTAAGCTCTTCTCCTTCTGCATGCTCCCTTATACCCTAATAGATCGTTAAGGTGGGAGGAGGTGTGTGAGTGAGCTCTGCAGGTGCTGTGAATGTCTGGCTCTAGCCCAGGGCCTGGCTGCCTTGGGTGGGGTCGCTCCCCAGGTGAGCTCCAGGCTTCTGGGTCTGAATCTGGAGTCCATGTTAGAGACCCTCTGGCTGCTGAATATGCTGCTGACCGGCTGACCGCGGTGGATTACAATGAAGGTGGAAGAGTCTTTATGGAAGAAAGTTTGTTAGACACTTACCTTATCGCCGTTCCTGGTCCCGCGGCGCGTTGCCGGGTGGCTCCCACCGGGCTGCGGCCCGACGGTCCCCGGGTCTGCCAGCTCCTCGGCACCGTCGCGGGGATCAGGGGCTGGCGGTGCAGGACGCCGTGGGTGGCCGCGTCGCAGGCCGCTCCGCGCGGCTGCGCGGCCCTGCGGCTCTCCCCTCTGACTCGGCGCTTCCCCCTCCTGGCGGGGGCGCGCCCGATCCTCAACGTGCTCGCGCGCGCGCGCGAGCACGTCTGCTTTATGCCTCCCGGCGGCGCTTCCCCCAGCGCGCCCGCCGGGGGCGAGTTTGAATTGTCCAATCTGTGGCTGGTTCCTGGGATCGGACCCAGGGACTGGTCGGCCTGTCTGGCCTGGGCCATCCAGCTCCTGGGACCGATCCCATTTCCTTGTATGCACCAATCAGTTTGTTTCCCTCCATTTTCCCCTTTTCCCAATGGCCAGTGTTCCCTATAAAGTTGTACTGCTCCAGTATCCCAGTGCCCGTTATAGCTTCTGGGTTCTGGATGTGTGTTGCTGTACCTTAGTGAAGAATTTGGATTTGGATTTGGACCTCGACTATTCTTGCTAGCTGCCTGCCCTGACCTCCTGCTTTGCCTGACCACTCTCTTGCCTGACCCTCCTGTACCTCGCCTGTGACCTCCTGGACTTGACCTTGGCTACCCTCGACCATTCTTTGTTATCTCCCTTGGATACCTCGCCTGTGACCTCCTGGTTTGACCTCGGCCTGATTTACGGACTTTCGCACCCGGCATCCTCATTCGGGATTCCCTGCCAAACACCAAGCTGCACCTTAAGCTATTATCCTTTGCGCCTGTTAAGTCCTGGGGGCAACCGACTGGGAGAGGCATTACCCGTGTCTCCTACAAGCGGGGGCTTGTCTATAGGCGGAAGTGGCGGTGGAGATTGGGGGATACTGGCTTAAGACAGACGGGTGTTTGGTACAGTCCTGACATTATAACGGGCCAGAAAGAAGAATGGACCAAATTCTGGAGCAGGTGCAGGCCCTGACTGCGGCGGTGGAGCACCTGGCTCATCGAGTTGCGGCCCAGGAGAACCGTCCTACTCCGATTGTCCCCACTTCTCAGGGGACTCCGGCCGCAATGACTGTGGAACCCAAGATCCCGCTCCCTGAAAAGTTCTTTGGCGATAGGGCAAAATTTGCCAATTTCCGGGACTCTTGTAAACTATACTTCCAGCTTCGCCCGGTTTCCTCAGGCTCACAGGAACAAAAGGTGGGCTTGATTATGTCCCTGTTGCATGGAGACCCTCAGTCCTGGGCCTTCAGCCTATCAGCTCAGGACCCCATCCGCCAGTCGGTGGATAGTTTCTTCGCTGCAATGGAGGTCCTTTATGATGATCCTGACAAAGGGGCCTCAGCTGACGCTAAGTTACGTACCCTCCGCCAGGGACGCCGTCCAGCCGAAGACTACTGTTCCGAATTCCGGCGTTGGGCAGTTGACTCACGTTGGAACAATCCTGCCCTCTGCGGCCAATTCCGACTAGGTCTGGCTGACTCTATCAAGGACACCCTGGTGAACTACCCGGAACCCCAGACTCTGGATGGATTGATGCATTTGGCCATCCGCATTGATCGCCGGCTCCGGGAAAGGCGCCTAGAGAAAGGATCACATCCTGAATCAGCTGCAAAATCTGAGGCTCTAGTCGCTCAACCTGCAGAAGAGCCTATGCAGCTAGGTGCCACCAGGCTCACCGAAGGCGAGAGACGACGACGCCTATCCGAGGGGCTCTGTCTTTACTGTGGTGGGACCGGCCACATGGTTAGACTTTGCCCAAAGAAACCGTCGGGAAACTTCAGAGCCTAGGGGGTTTCGAGGGGGCCCTCCTAGGCTGTAAGGTATCTCCTCAAGTATCGTCTCCAGTTTTCGTCCCAGTTCAGTTTATGATTGGTGCTAAATGTGTTAATCTAAAGGCTCTTCTAGATTCTGGAGCAGCTGGGAATTTCCTAGACTCTGATCTAGCTCAGACTCTAGGAATTATGGTACAGATCTTGCCAACTCCTATCCGGGTTTCAGCCATTGATGGCACTCCAGTGGCCGGGGGGTTAGTTCGGTTCCAATCACCTCCTATGCAAATCAGAGTAGGAGCCAGTCATTCTGAGGTTATCAGGTTCCTGATTTTGAGCATGCCTGGTACTCCTTTGATTTTGGGGTTGCCATGGCTGCAGGAGCATAATCCTCAAATTGATTGGGTTTCGGGGCAAATTACCAAGTGGGGACACCAGTGTTTCCGGAACTGCCTGGAATTTCCCCTCAGGGTCACGCACCTACTCCCTATTGGGATTCCAACTCCATATCTGGAGTTTGCTGATGTTTTTTCAGAAAAGGCAGCAGACAAACTTCCTCCCCATAGACCTTGGGACTGCCCAATAGAACTGCTCCCTGGTACGATGCCTCCCAGAGGGAGAATATTTAATCTGACCCGAGCGGAAACCCTTGCCATGCGGGAATATATCGCCGAGAACTTAGAAAAAGGGTTTATTCGGCCTTCATCTTCCCCAGCAGGGGCAGGGTTTTTTTTTGTGGAGAAAAAGGATGGGGGACTTCGCCCCTGTATCGATTACCGGGGCTTAAATAACATCACGGTAAAAAATAAGTATCCCCTACCGCTTATTGAGGGACTCTTTACTCAGGTGGTTGGGGCGCAGGTCTTCTCTAAACTTGATCTCCGAGGGGCCTATAACCTCATAAGAATTAGGCAGGGGGACGAGTGGAAAACGGCCTTTAATACCCTTGAAGGGCATTATGAATATTTGGTTATGCCTTTCGGCCTGTGTAATGCCCCTGCGGTCTTTCAAAGTTTTGTCAATGAAATTTTCAGGGATTATCTTGGCCGGTTTATGGTTGTCTATCTAGATGACATCCTAATTTTTTCTTCATCCCTTGACGAGCATCGTAAACATGTGTGCCTAGTTTTACAGAAACTTAGGGAGAATTGTTTATATGCCAAGTTAAAGAAATGTCAATTTGAGGTATCGGAGGTTCCGTTCCTCGGTTACATTATTTCCAAATCTGGTCTGTCTATGGACCAATCTAAGGTGAGGGCTGTTTTAGAATGGGAGCAGCCCAGAGATCTGAAGGGCCTGCAGAGGTTTTTGAGTTTTGCCAATTTTTATAGAAGGTTCATTAAGAATTTCTCTGCCCTGGTTACACCACTAACTAACCTAACTAAGAAAAGCGGGTACCCCCCGGTTTGGCCGGCTCAAGCTGTCCAGGCCTTCGGGAATCTTAAGAGGGTATTTAGCGCTGCTCCCGTCCTAGTCCATCCCGATGAACAACGACCTTTCCTTGTGGAGGTGGATGCTTCAGAAATAGCGGTCGGAGCGGTCTTGTCTCAATACCACGGCTCACCTGCACGCCTCCATCCATGTGCCTTCTTTTCCAAGAAATTCTCAGCGGCCGAAAGAAATTATGATATCGGCAACAGAGAATTACTGGCCATCAAGCTTGCCTTCCAGGAATGGAGACACTGGCTGGAGGGGGCTCAGTATCCAGTTACGGTCTTTACGGACCATAAAAATCTAGAATACATCCAGTCCGCCAAGAGGTTAACGCCTAGACAGGCTCGTTGGTCCTTATTCTTTTCTCGGTTTAATTTTTCTATAACGTATAAACCCCGGTCTAAGAATATAAAGGCGGACGCCCTGTCTCGGAGTTTCTCTCCCCCTGACTTACCGGAAAGGGTGGTTTCTCCCATCGTACCTCGCTCCCTAGTGGTGGCCGCCATCCAACCCCAACTTCCTGATCTTACTCAGTTCCAGGCCCAAGCTCCTCCTGGGAAACCCGCGTCAGCCCTGTTTGTGCCCTCTACTTACCGGTCTGAGTTTTTGTCCCATTTTCATGATACCAAAACAACTGGTCATCCAGGGATTAAGAAAACCATAGCTTTATTGTTACGCCAAGTTTGGTGGCCTTCTCTTAGGAAGGACGTTCAAAGGTTTGTCTCCGCTTGCAAAGTCTGTGCCCAAAGTAAGTCCTTGAGGAGCCCACCGGAAGGCCCACTCCTTCCATTATCCATTCCTGCCTCCCCGTGGACACATCTGGCCATGGATTTTGTTACTGACCTTCCTCCGTCTCAGGGTCATACGGTTATTTGGGTAATTGTGGACCGCTTTAGCAAGATGGCCCATTTCGTCCCTTTAAAGAAACTCCCCTCAGCTCAAACTCTTGCTCAACTTTTCATTACTCACGTCTTTAGGATTCATGGTATTCCCATGGATGTTGTTTCGGATAGGGGGGTCCAGTTTGTCTCCCGGTTCTGGAGGGCTTTCTGTGCCAAGTTGGGGTTCACCGTCTCCCTTTCCTCGGCCTTTCATCCGCAGTCGAATGGTCAAACCGAGAGAACGAACCAGTCCCTGGAACAATATTTGCGCTGTTTTACGGCAGGTTCTCAGACTGATTGGGCCTTCTTCTTACCTTTTGCGGAATTTGCTTTTAACAACGCCACGCATTCATCCACAGGGGTTTCTCCTTTCCACTGTGTTTATGGCAAGGATCTGAAGTTTTCTGCTCTTTCGGACCAACCCTCTAGAGTTCCCTCCGTGGATGAATGGGTTTCCAAATGGCCAGGGGAGTGGAATAAAATCCAACAGCACCTAACTAGGGCTGCTTGTCAACAGAAAAAATTTTCTGATCGTAAGCGATCGTCTAATTCTAACTTTAAAGTGGGTGACTGGGTTTGGCTTTCAACCAAGAACTTGGCGCTACGCCAACCCTCCGCCAAGTTAGGACCTAAGTTTATTGGCCCATTCCCCATAACACACAAAGTTAATCAGGTTACATACCGGTTGGCCCTCCCCTCATCCATGAAAATCTGTAAATCCTTTCATGTTTCACTTCTTAAGTCCGCAAGGAACCATGAACCTAATAGTCCTCCTAGTCCTGTGGTAGTTGATGGGCATCAGGAGTTTGAGGTTGCCCGGGTCCTTGATTCTCGTTTCTTTCGGAACTCTCTTCAATATCTTATTGACTGGAAGGGGTACGGTCCGGAAGAAAGATCTTGGGTTCCTGCCAGAGAAGTTAATGCACAGAATTTGGTAAAGAAGTTTCATAGGGAGAATCCTTTAAAACCCAGCTTGGAGGGTCCAGTGGCCCCTCCTCAGGGGAGGGGTAATGTTAGACACTTACCTTATCGCCGTTCCTGGTCCCGCGGCGCGTTGCCGGGTGGCTCCCACCGGGCTGCGGCCCGACGGTCCCCGGGTCTGCCAGCTCCTCGGCACCGTCGCGGGGATCAGGGGCTGGCGGTGCAGGACGCCGTGGGTGGCCGCGTCGCAGGCCGCTCCGCGCGGCTGCGCGGCCCTGCGGCTCTCCCCTCTGACTCGGCGCTTCCCCCTCCTGGCGGGGGCGCGCCCGATCCTCAACGTGCTCGCGCGCGCGCGCGAGCACGTCTGCTTTATGCCTCCCGGCGGCGCTTCCCCCAGCGCGCCCGCCGGGGGCGAGTTTGAATTGTCCAATCTGTGGCTGGTTCCTGGGATCGGACCCAGGGACTGGTCGGCCTGTCTGGCCTGGGCCATCCAGCTCCTGGGACCGATCCCATTTCCTTGTATGCACCAATCAGTTTGTTTCCCTCCATTTTCCCCTTTTCCCAATGGCCAGTGTTCCCTATAAAGTTGTACTGCTCCAGTATCCCAGTGCCCGTTATAGCTTCTGGGTTCTGGATGTGTGTTGCTGTACCTTAGTGAAGAATTTGGATTTGGACCTCGACTATTCTTGCTAGCTGCCTGCCCTGACCTCCTGCTTTGCCTGACCACTCTCTTGCCTGACCCTCCTGTACCTCGCCTGTGACCTCCTGGACTTGACCTTGGCTACCCTCGACCATTCTTTGTTATCTCCCTTGGATACCTCGCCTGTGACCTCCTGGTTTGACCTCGGCCTGATTTACGGACTTTCGCACCCGGCATCCTCATTCGGGATTCCCTGCCAAACACCAAGCTGCACCTTAAGCTATTATCCTTTGCGCCTGTTAAGTCCTGGGGGCAACCGACTGGGAGAGGCATTACCCGTGTCTCCTACAAGCGGGGGCTTGTCTATAGGCGGAAGTGGCGGTGGAGATTGGGGGATACTGGCTTAAGACAGACGGGTGTTTGGTACAGTCCTGACAAAGTTACAGTAAAGTAAGTGAAGCTGGAATGGAAGTGGTGGATAATAATGATGGGCCGTGTAGCAGTGTCTGTGTGCAGCATGTAATGGAGGGAGGGCGGCAGCCCCAGCAAAGTGACTGTGCTGATCCAGGCAGGGAGATCCAACAACCTGTTGTGATGGACACTCAGCAGCCAGCTCAGGCCGGCAGTGGGAAGCAGCACAAGCTGAGGAGGACATCTTTGGAAAGACTGACAATGCAGGAAAACATGCAGCAGAATGTGTGTGTGAGCCAAGAGTCCCGGGCCCTGCGATCCAAGACCCAGCCGGCCACCGGTGACCCCATAACTGGGGGGAAATCTGCTAAATCTGCCACTAGTCATAAATCTGGGAAGTTATCAGACAATGCAAATGCTGAGCTGGGGGCAAATGGCCACAAGTCTCCCAGGACTGAGGCAGCAGAGACATTCAAAGACCCAGCAGAAAAGCCAAGGCGCAAGGCAAGTCTTAAAGAGACAGAGCGCGCACCAGAACTGCAGCTTGCAGACAAAATTCCAGATTTAGTCAATAAAATGAACAGCTTAAGAGCATCCAGGACACAACTGCAAAGACAAATAGATGAAGCAAATAAACAAAAAGCAGCAAACCCCAATAGCGCAACCGCCTATGATGTGCTGATAGAGACTTTACGCACACAGCTTGCTGAAATTGTTAGTGACATTGAGACACTTGAGAAACAAATGGGGCCCATGGCAGAGAGATACAAGAACCTGGATTGGTTTGAGGAGTCTCAAAAGCTCCTAAAACACAGACAGATACCTGAACCCAGCTCAGCCCCCCCCCCCCTCACCATCAAAGCAGGAGACATCCTCACAGAAGCTGCTGTACAGGACCCCAGTGCTGCAAGATTCTGCCCCTTTTCATGATACCAGCCAAGTAAGCCAACCACCCCCAGGGGGCAGCAGTGAGCAATCCCTGAAAGGTTCCAGCAATGGAACCAAGGCGCCCTCCCCCAGCCTGAGAATGGATGTGATGCAGCCAGTGACACTATGGAAGTTGGAGAGACCCCCCAAATTGCAACCCTGGGGTCACATCCGGGACATAGTGACACCTCTGAACTGTCCCCCAATCAAGGAAACAAGCAAGCAAGTCCCAGTGCATTGCAATCTGTTTGGGACAATGAACAGCCTGCGGTTCCTGATAGTAATGGGACTGAATCGTCTGCATGCACTAATAATGTTTTTCCTCCCACAGGTGACCGACCACAGGTAGCGGGTCCCCCTCAATCAAGACCCCGCAGTGATATTACTGGCAATGCATCTGGCCACGCTCCTCCTCAGAATGCCTGGAGTCGCGGCGCCCCATCTTTTAGCCCCGGCTTACATTACACCGGTCAGGCATTTAAGAGGAGGAACGTGGTAAGATTTAAGAATAAGGGGGCAAAGGAAGATCTGCCAGACAGGAGACATGTGATCCGGGAGCTCCTGTGTAACCAGATGGGGTTCACACCCGCAGATATCTTGGCCGTCATAAACCTCCCGGACAGGCAGGGCTACGATATAAGCTTCAAGCTCATGTCCAGCTTGGACAGGTTCTGGGCAAGTGTGACAAAGTTTAGGGGCGCTGAGGGATGGGACCAGTTTATTCTTATCCCGGTATCAAAGCCGGGTACTGTGAGCGTTAATATCTTGTTCTGGAATGAATCCGTCCCCCCGCAGGATATTGTGATATGGCTGAGGAGACATTGTGATATGGTGTCTGACCTGACAAAGTGTCTTGATGATGATGGGATCTGGACGGGAGGCTGGAGGGTGCTGGTGAAGCTCAGGCAGCACAGTAATGTTACCTTACATTTGCCCAACTCCTTCTTTATCGGCCGTGAGAGGGGTGTGTGTTTCTATGCCGGTCAGCCACGCTTGTGCTTTAAGTGTGGGAAGGCTGGTCATGTGGCCGGAGTGTGTACTGTAGTGAAGTGCAACCTGTGCGGGGAGATTGGTCACACCAGCGCCATGTGTACAAATGTCCGGTGTAACTTGTGTGGTCAGATGGGTCACTACCATAAGGACTGCTCGGAGGCCTTCCATAACCTCTATAGCCAGACTGCGGAGGAGCTGGTGGCAACAGGTGAGGTTACAGAAGAGGAGGCTCTGATGTCTGGGCAGATAGTAACAAGGCCAGGGTCTGAGACAACTGAGATAAGAGATCAGACAGATGTAACACCACAGCCGGTGGCCACCATCCCACGGCCAGCACCGGGGCAAGCTGATAGCCTATCTTCCCCTGTAGCCCCTTCCCCTGCTATGGCCCATTGCTCTGCTCCGGCCTCTTCTGGAGAAAGCAAAGTCCCTGGTGATAAGAGAAAGAAGAAAAAAGACAAGTCCTCCCGCAGACCGGAGGGCGCATGGTCCTTAGTCCAAAAGCCAGGGAAAAAGTCCAAGGGAAGAACGGATACAGCAGTGACAGTTACATCAAACAGATATAACATACTGTCTGAGTCAGGTGCAGATATTTCTGGGCATGATACTATGGAGCTGGAGCAAGAGTTAAAGCGTATAGCCAGAGAATGTGACTCGGGGTCAGAGGAGGACCCACCGACTAAGAAAAAGTCATCAGCAGCTATAGACCCGATAGACTCTGATATGGAAGTGACTGGCAGGCAGGGCGACTCTGATTCTGATCTATGATGATGGGGTTTAAGGTGCTGCTGCTCTGCATAATGATGGCAGGCTTCTCTTTAAGTATAGTCACCAGCAATGTGAACAGTATAAAGAATAAGAAAACCCGGCATGCTGTGTATGAACACCTGAAGTATCTAGATGCAGACGTCATCTTCCTGCAGGAACATCACTTGTCCTCCATCCAGCAGATCCAGGAGGCACAGCAGGAATGGCAGATGGGCCCATTCTTTTGGTCACTGGCTGTGGAGCCTTTTGCAGGCGTTGCAATACTCTTTAAGACCCAAAACGTGATTATTCATAGACTGACTGAGGTCTTGATGGGCAGGTGTCTAATTCTGGAGGTCACAATCCAGGGTAGAAGGCTCAGGCTCATCAATATCTATGGGCCACAGACAGTGACCAGAAGGATCAGCTTATTTAAGGAAATTAAGCCATATCTGTTCACCTCTGTGCCAGTGATATTTGCAGGTGATTTTAATGTAGCCAGGTCATCAAGTGATCGTTTATCTGGCAGAGGAGTAAGCACTGATGCAAGAACACTGAACAGCATTATCCTGCAGGCCGGACTTTGTGATGTCTTCGCCCAAAATGGCCGGAAACCTGGCTTTACTTACTCATGCGCAGGAAGAAGGAGCCGAATAGACTTGGCACTTGTGAGCCTGGCGGAATCTGTTCATTCCTTAAGCGAAAAGTTGGTCCCTTACTCCGACCACGTGGCCTTGTGCTTCTGTATAGGGGCTAGTAAGCGCCCAGACGTCGGCAAAGGACTGTGGAGGCTCAATACAAGGCTCCTAGAGGAACAAGAAGTCCAAGAGCGGGTGGAGGTCCTGATAGAACAGCAGATGGACAGAATAGATTTTTATGAAAGCAGCGCTGAGTGGTGGGAGGACATCAAGAAGGACATTGCCACACTGCTGAGGAAACTATCAGCTAAGAGGGGACAGAGCAGCTACTGCCAGTATATGAAGTTGAGGAAACAACTAGAGTCACTTTATTCACAAGGGCTGGAGGCAAGGGGAAAAATAGATGATCTGAAGTCCCAATTACAGCAACACCAGTATAATCGTTATAAGTCCCTAATAGTGGAGCGGGATTATGGACCCCAAGGGACTCCCGACCCTTTCGAAAGCTGCAGGGACAAAGTGGCCAAAAAGTTGGTAATGGCCCTTCGTGATACCCAGGGTAACATGCAAGAGTCCCAGGCAGGTATTTTGGGAGTTGTTAAGACCTTTTATGAAGATCTTTTCCAGAAAAAGGCGCTAGATCAAGAAAAAATGTTGCATTTTTTGGAATCCTCTCCAAAACCAGACACCAGAGATGTGGACTTTTCCCTTTTAACAGCAGATATAACGATGGAGGAGGTGAAAGAAGCCATAAGTAGCTTGCACTTAAAGAAGACCCCTGGGCCCGATGGCCTACCAGCGGAATTCTATAAGAAATTTAAAGATCTCCTGGCTCCCATCTTGGCTGATGTATATAGTAGTTGTTTTAACAGTCATATGATGCCGAAGTCGATGAGAGAATCATCCTTGATCCTGCTTTTTAAGGGGAAAGAAGCCAATGATATAAAGAATTGGAGGCCCATTGCCCTCCTTAATGTGGACAGGAAGATCCTGGCAAAAATTCTATTCTCCAGACTGCTTGTCTCCTGCCCTGTTGTCAACTTGCCAGTATGGGACTGTGAAAGGCCGTAACATCACTGGGGCAGTGATATCGCTTAGAGAAATGCTAGAGAGGTGCAGAGCTTTTGGCCATAGCAAATATGTGGTTAGCCTTGACCAAGCCAAGGCTTTTGACCGGGTTGATCACCAATACCTGTGGATGACTTTACTTCGATACGGCATTCCTGCATCATTCGTGGAGTGGTTAAAAACCTTATACCGTGGGGCAGAGGCCTTTCCTTTAATAAATGGGTGGAAAGGAGACACCTTTAGTGTTGAAGCAGGGGTGAGGCAGGGCTGTCCCTTGAGTCCCCTGTTATATGTTTTCGCCATTGACCCCTTTTTGAGATCTCTGCAGGAGTGTGACTTTCAGGGAGTGCCAGTGCCCCGTGCTGAACCATTTACCGTTCTGGCCTACGCAGATGATGTGACAGTGGTGTTGTCTGACCCAGGTGAGACACAGAGGTTGTCCCAGGTCATCTCATGCTACTCAGAGGCTTCTGGGTCTCTAGTAAACCTCGAGAAAAGCAAGGCATTCTGGACACTGCAGGGTGACCCAACATTTGACCTCCCTCAGTTTGCAAAGGCAGAGACTGAAATCAAGATCCTAGGTATCAAGTTTGGGAGAGGGGACAATGCCAAACTAAACTGGGAAGAGAAGCTAGAGATTGCAAGTTCCAGAGTCCAGCAGTGGAGAAACCCTAAGCTCTCCTATCTAGCAAGAGTCAAGCTGATAAAGACTTACCTAGTTCCCATCTTCCTGTATGTTGCAGTCATCTTCCCATTGCCAGAATCCCTATCAGCCAGGCTCTACAGTCTGTTCTTCCGCATTCTTTGGGGTAATAGACTGAACCCAGTAAAGAGGGGGGTGACATATCTAAAAAAGAAAGAAGGGGGGCTGGAAATGCTGAACCCTAAAGTCCTGTATGACTCTCTCTTTTTAAAGACCAATTTTGGAAGCCTGAGCCCTAGTAGCAGTTCCCTGTGGGTTAAAAGCATAATAAATTGGATTATGCCCTTTGCTGAGTCCTGGATGCGGGATGGAAGTCTTAAGCGGGGGAGGTGGACCCAGACTCACCTTCCTACATACCTGGAGGGGGGTTTGAGGTCTTTAAGAACGTGGAAAATTGGGAAGTCCTACTTAGAGGGCAACTCCAGAAAGCAGGTATACAATAGAGTATGTGAGACTTTCTTTTGTTCACCACTCGAGATCACGGACTGCAGCTGCTCAACCCTTCAGGACGGCTTGAGGTTCCTGAATGGGGCCAGGTTACCCCCTAAATTCTATGACACTGCCTGGCTTTCCTTTCACAGGAAGTTATATGTTCGCGGGAACATGAAGTGGTTGTGCCAGCCTGAGCGGAGCTGCCCTTTAGGTTGTGGCGTGGATGAGACAATGGAGCACTTTCTGGTTCAGTGCTGGGGGGCTTGCAGAATCTGGGGGGAGGTGGCCAATAGGTTAAAGATTAGGAGGTTAAAAGATCTGACCTACCTAGAAAGAGTCTACGGAGTGTCCCCACTGTGTCCAGAAATCCACCCAGAGACCCTGTACCTCATTATAACCACCATAAAGTATTACCATTGGCACACCCGAACCCGCACCTCCATGTACCGCGAGCCTTTCCAGCACAAGGAGGCCGCAGACCTGATAATCTCTGAGTTACGCTGGATCCGAGGCCGAGAAAACAGGAGGTTATGGCATGATGTGTCCCTGTGATAACCCGGTACCTACCCCCCCCCCCCCCCCCCCCCGACCTGTAGCCTGATGGGTCCTTACTGACGAATCATTAACAGTATTGACATGATGGATAATGAATAGTGTGTAGTAGTAGCAGTAGTTCTGCTGTGTTATGTTTATTTTGTATACAATTATGTTTTTTCTTTGTATTCTGTATTAATGCTGATCAGCTGAGTTTTGTTTGTTTGTTTACTAATAAAAATTCCCTTATACCCTAATAGACCATAAGCTCTTCTCCTTCTGTATCCTCACTTATACCCTAATAGATTGTAAGCTCTTCCTCTTCTATATCCTCCCTTATACCCTAATAGAGTGTAAGCTCTTCTCCTTCTGTATTCTCCCTTATACCCTAATAGAGTGTAAGCTCTTCTCCTTCTGTATCCTCCCTTATACCCTAATAGATTGTAAGCTCTTCCCCTTCTCTATCCTCCCTTATACCCTAATAGATTGTAAGCTCTTTTCCTTCTGTATGCTCCCTTATACCCTAATAGATTGTAAGCTCTTTTCCTTCTGTATCCTCCCTTATACCCTAATAGAGTGTAAGCTCTTCTCCTTCTGTATCCTCCCTTATACCCTAATAGATTGTAAGCTCTTCCCCTTCTGTATCCTCTCTTATACCCTAATAGATTGTAAGCTCTTCCTCCTTCTGTATCCTCCCTTATACCCTAATAGATTGTAAGCTCTTCTCCTTCAGTATCCTCCCTTATACCCTAATAGATTGTAAGATCTTCTCCTCCTTTATACCCTAATAGATTGTAAGCTCTTCTCCTTCTGTATCCTTCCTTATACCCTAATAGATTGTAAGCTCTTCTCCTTCAGTATCCTCCCTTATACCCTAATAGATTGTAAGATCTTCTCCTCCTTTATACCCTAATAGATTGTAAGCTCTTCTCCTTCTGTATCCTCCCTTATACCCTAATAGATTGTAAGCTCTTCTCCTTCTGCATGCTCCCTTATACCCTAATAGATTGTAAGCTCTTCTCCTTCTGTATGCTCCCTTATACCATAATATAGTATAAGCTCTTCTCCTTCTTTATCCTCCCTTATACCGTAATAGATTGTAAGCTCTCCTCCTTCTATATGCTCCCTTATACCCTAATAGATTGTAAGCTCTTCTCATCCTTTATCCTCCCTTATACCATAAAAGATTGTAAGCTCTTCTCCTTCTGTATCCTCCCTTATATCCTAATAGATTGTAATCTCTTCCCCTTCTGTATCCTCCCTTATACCCTAATAGATTGTAAGCTATTCTCCTTCTGTATCCTCCCTTATATCCTAATAGATTGTAAGCTCTTCTCCTTCTGTATCCTCCCTTATACCCTAATAGAGTGTAAGCTCTTCCTCCTTCTGTATCCTCCCCTATACCCTAATAGAGTGTAAGCTCTTCCTCCTTCTGTATCCTTCCTAATACCCTAATAGATTGTAAGCTCTTCTCCTTCTGTATCCTCCCTTATACCCTAATAGATTGTAAGCTCTTCTCCTTCTGTATCCTCCCTTATACCCTAATAGATTGTACGCTCTTCTCCTTCTGTATCTTCCCTTATACCCTAATAGATTGTAAGCTCTTCTCCTTCTGTATCCCCCCTTATACCCTAATAGATTGTAAGCTCTTCTCCTTCTGTATCCTCCCTTAAACCCTAAGAGATTGTAAGTTCTTCTACTTCTGTGCCCTCCCTTATACCCTAATGGATTGTAACCTTTTCCTTCTTCTGTATCCTAACTTATACCCTAATAGAGGAAAACTCTTCTCCTTCTGTATCCTGCCTTATACCCTAATAGATTGTAAGCTCTTCTCCTTCTGTATCCTCCCTTATACCCTAATAGAGTGTAAGCTCTTCTCCTTCTGTATCCTGCCTTATACCCTAATAGAGTGTAAGCTCTTCTCCTTCTGTATCCTCCCTTATACCCTAATAGATTGTAAGCTCTTCCTCTTCTGTATCCTCCCTTATACCCTAATAGAGTGTAAGCTCTTCTCCTTATGTATCATCCCTTATACCCTAATAGATTGTAAGCTCTTCTCCTGCATCCTCCCTTATACCCTAATAGATTGTAAGCTCTTCCTCCTTCTGTATCCTCCCTTATACCCTAATAGATTGTAAGCTCTTCTCCTTCTGTATCCTGCCTTATACCCTAATAGATTGTAAGCTCTTCTCCTTCTGTATCCTGCCTTATACCCTAATAGATTGTAAGCTGTAAGCTCACAAGGGCAGGACTCTCTCCCCTATTGTATCTTGTACTCAGAATATCCACTGTCAAATCTGTAAAACTGCATTTGAAATAGTATATGTACCGTATGTTTCTACCCTGTCTGTATTTACTACTTTGTAAAGCGCTACGGAAGATGATGGTGCTATATAAATAAATAATAATAATAATAACAATAAGCTCTGCTCTTTCTATATCCTCCCTTATACCCTAATAGATTGTAAGCGCTTCTCCTGTACCCTCCCTTATACCCTAATCGATTGTAAGCTCTTCCTCCTTCTGTTGAAAAACATTTTTGATCATATTCATGTGTACACTAGTTATCAAGATATAATTTCAACCAGAATTATTGTAAATCATTTAGAGTAATCAAATGTTTACAGTAAACTGGAACTTGGAGGTTTAAGCTTAACAGATTTATGAATACATTGCAATCAAATTGATTAGAGGTTGGCCCATGTATGGAATGCGTGTTGCCAAATTTGGCAAGTCAGAGCACTCCTTTATTTTCTCTTGTCCTGTACAGTATTGTTTTACCAGGAAAAGGGATTCCAAGAACGGAAGAAAGCGATGAGCTCAACACTGGGGGCGGAGCTGCACTTCAGCGAGGTAAATCGCCCTTTACAATCACTGCACACCAGGCTAGGTTGCATGTAAATCGGAGAAGGCGCGGCACAGCACAACGGCCTATAGAGTAAGGAAGCCGGACACCTATATATACAATGGAAAATGCCACACATTCCACAGCGGGCGGAATTATTTTTCCATGTACTAAAATGGAAAACATATCTGCAAGTCACCAATTGTTTCAGATTCCGAGCTACAAAGCAAAAAAAAAGAAGAGAAAAAAAAATTGCATCCCGTGAAGGGAAAATAAAATGGAACCTGCAATATTATACAGCAAGTTCTGGTCATACACAAGAAGGGAGAGACCACTAGAAGGAAGGATTTCAGTATTTTTGCTTTTGTCAGTTTCAGTGTT
Organism: Gastrophryne carolinensis; assembly: GCA_027917425.1. NCBI lineage: Eukaryota > Metazoa > Chordata > Amphibia > Anura > Microhylidae > Gastrophryne > Gastrophryne carolinensis. Next base: position 365,068,676 of record CM051235.1, on the reverse strand, counting down.
TTTTTTTTTTTTGAAGAGTAGTTGAAAGAATTTGGATGGCTCTGACTGGTCATTCTCGTTCAGGTTGCTACATGTGGCCCTAAACCAGTCCCAAAATGTAACAATGAGAAAAGATAGTTCAAAATAGTGCAAATGATTTACAGGAAATAATCTGAAACTTTCCACGTCAAAACATTTATATGATTGAACTACACGTGAAGCAGAAAGGTTATTAGTGGGCACAATGATGACTCCCTGATTCTATAGAGATCACTGGGGGACCAGTGCCACAACAATGATCCCATGTTTCTATGGGGAGTCCACTAGAGGATCCAGTGACACAGCAATGACCCCATGTTTATATGGGGAGTCCACTAGAGGATCCAGTGACACAACAATGACCCCATGTTTCTATGGGGAGTCCACTAGAGGATCCAGTGACACAACAATGACCCCATGTTTCTATGGGGAGTCCACTAGAGGATCCAGTGACACAACAATGACCCCATGTTTCTATGGGGAGTCCACTAGAGGATCCAGTGATGCAACAATGACCACATGCTTATATGGGGAGCCCACTAGAGGATCCAGTGATGCAACAATGACCCCATGTTTCTATGGGGAGTCCACTAGAGGATCCAGTGACACAACAATGACCACATGCTTATATGGGGAGTCCACTAGAGGATCCAGTGACACAACAATGACCACATGCTTATATGGGGAGTCCACTAGAGGATCCAGTGACACAACAATGACCCCATGTTTCTATGGGGAGTCCACTAGAGGATCCAGTGACACAACAATGACCCCATGTTTCTATGGGGAGTCCACTAGACTAGAGGATAACAGTGACACAACAATGATCCCATGTTTCTATGGGGAGCCCACTAGAGGATCCAGTGACACAACACTGACCCCATGTTTCTATGGGGAGTCCACTAGAGGATCCAGTGACACAACAATGACCCCATGTTTATATGGGGAGTCCACTAGAGGATCCAGTGACACAACAATGACCCCATGTTTCTATGGGGAGTCCACTAGAGGATCCAGTGACACAACAATGACCCCATGTTTCTATGGGGAGTCCACTAGAGGATCCAGTGACACAACAATCATCCCATGTTTATATGGGGAGTCCACTAGAGCAGTGGTCCCCAACCCTGTCCTCAAGGCCCACCTACAGGCCAGGTTTTGCAGATCTCCACAAAGATGCACAGGTGGAGTAATTAGTGCAGCTGCAGAGCAATAGAGCTGGCTATTTGGAGATCCAAAAAACATGACATGTTGGTGGGCCTTGAGGACAGGGTTGAGGACAACTGCACTAGAGGATCCAGTGACACAATAATCATCCCATGTTTACATGGGGAGTCCACTAGAGGATAACAGTGACACAACACTGACCCCATGTTTCTATGGGGAGTCCACTAGAGCAGTGGTCCCCAACCTTTTTTTCACCGTGGACCGGTTCAGGATTTGGTCATTTTACCGCGGCCCGGTGAGCTGGGAATAGAGTGATGGGATGGGACGGAGCTGGGAAAAGAGAGATGGGATGGGACAGAGCTGGGAATAGAGAGATGGGATGGAAAAGAGCTGGGAATAGAGAGATGGGATGGGACAGAGCTGGGATTAGAGAGATGGGATGGAACAGAGCTGGGAATAGAGAGATGGGATGGAAAAGAGCTGGGAAAAGAGAGATGGGATGGGACAGAGCTGGGAATAGAGAGATGGGATGGAACAGAGCTGGGAATAGAGAGATGGGATGGGACAGAGCTGGGAATAGAGAGATGGGATGGGACAGAGCTGAGATTAGAGAGATGGGATGGGGCAGAGCTGGGAGAAGAGATGAGATGGGACAGAGCTGGGAATAGAGAGATGGGATGGGACAGAGCTGGGAATAGAGAGATGGGATGGGACAGAGCTGGGATTAGAGAGATGGGATGGAACAGAGCTGGGAATAGAGGGATGGGACAGAGCTGGGAATAGAGAGATGGGATGGGACAGAGCTGGGAATAGAGAGATGGGATGGGACAGAGCTGGGAATAGAGAGATGGGATGGGACAGAGCTGAGATTAGAGAGATGGGATGGGGCAGAGCTGGGAGAAGAGATGAGATGGGACAGAGCTGGGAATAGAGAGATGGGATGGGACAGAACTGGGAATAGAGAGATGGGATGGGACAGAGCTGGGATTAGAGAGATGGGATGGAACAGAGCTGGGAATAGAGGGATGGGACAGAGCTGGGAATAGAGAGATGGGATGGGACAGAGCTGGGAATAGAGAGATGGGATGGAACAGAGCTGGGAAAAGAGAGATGGGATGGGACAGAGCTGGGAATAGAGAGATGGGATGGGACAGAGCTGGGAATAGAGAGATGGGATGGAACAGAGCTGGGAAAAGAGAGATGGGATGGGACAGAGCTGGGAATAGAGAGATGGGATGGGGCAGAGCTGGGAATAGAGAGATGGGATGGAACAGAGCTGGGAAAAGAGAGATGGGATGGGACAGAGCTGGGAATAGAGAGATGGGATGGGGCAGAGCTGGGAAAAGAGAGATGGGATGGGACAGAGCTGGGAATAGAGAGATGGGATGGGACAGAGCTGGGAATAGAGAGATGGGATGGAACAGAGCTGGGAATAGAGAGATGGGATGGGACGGAGCTGGGAAAAGACAGATGGGATGGGACAGAGCTGGGAATAGAGAGATGGGATGGAACAGAGCTGGGAATAGAGAGATGGGATGGAACAGAGCTGGGAAAAGAGAGATGGGATGGGACAGAGCTGGGATTAGAGAGATGGGATGGAACAGAGCTGGGAATAGAGAGATGGGATGGAAAAGAGCTGGGAAAAGAGAGATGGGATGGGACAGAGCTGGGAATAGAGAGATGGGATGGAACAGAGCTGGGAATAGAGAGATGGGATGGGACAGAGCTGGGAATAGAGAGATGGGATGGAACAGAGCTGGGAATAGAGAGATGGGATGGAACAGAGCTGGGAATAGAGAGATGGGATGGGACAGAGCTGGGAATAGAGAGATGGGATGGGACAGAGCTGGGATTAGAGAGATGGGATGGAACAGAGCTGGGAATAGAGAGATGGAACAGAGCTGGGAATAGAGAGATGGGATGGAAAAGAGCTGGGAAAAGAGAGATGGGATGGGACAGAGCTGGGATTAGAGAGATGGGATGGAACAGAGCTGGGAATAGAGAGATGGGACAGAGCTGGGATTAGAGAGATGGGATGGAACAGAGCTGGGAATAGAGAGATGGAACAGAGCTGGGAATAGAGAGATGGGATGGAACAGAGCTGGGAATAGAGAGATGGGATGGGACAGAGCTGGGATTAGAGAGATGGGATGGAACAGAGCTGGGAATAGAGAGATGGGACAGAGCTGGGATTAGAGAGATGGGATGGAACAGAGCTGGGAATAGAGAGATGGAACAGAGCTGGGAATAGAGAGATGGGATGGAACAGAGCTGGGAAAAGAGAGATGGGATGGGGCAGAGCTGGCTGGGAAAAGAGAGATGGGATGGGACATAGCTGGGAAAAGAGAGATGGGATGGGACAGAGGTGGGAATAGAGAGATGGGATGGGACAGAGCTGGTAATAGAGAGATGGGATGGGACAGAGCTGGGAAAAGAGAGATGGGATGGGACAGAGCTGGGAATAGAGAGATGGGATGGGACAGAGCTGGGAATAGAGAGATGGGATGGGACAGAGCTGGGAATAGAGAGATGGGATGGGACAGAGCTGGGAATAGAGAGATGGGATGGGACAGAGCTGGGATTAGAGAGATGGGATGGGACAGAGCTGGGAATAGAGAGATGGGATGGAACAGAGCTGGGAAAAGAGAGATGGGATGGGGCAGAGCTGGGAAAAGAGAGATGGGATGGGACAGAGCTGGGAATAGAGAGATGGGATGGAACAGAGCTGGGAAAAGAGAGATGGGATGGAACAGAGGTGGGAATAGAGAGATGGGATGGGACAGAGCTGGGAAAAGAGAGATGGGATGGGACAGAGCTGGGAATAGAGAGATGGGATGGGACAGAGCTGGGAATAGAGAGATGGGATGGGACAGAGGTGGGAATAGAGAAATGGAATGAGACAGAGCTGGGAATAGAGAAATGGAATGAGACAGAGCTGAGAAAAGAGAGATGGGATGGGACAGAGCTAGGAAAAGAGAGATGGGATGGGACAGAGGTGGGAATAGAGAGATGGGATGGGACAGAGCTAGGAAAAGAGAGATGGGATGGGACAGAGCTGGGAAAAGAGAGATGGGATGGGACAGAGCTGGGAATAGAGAGATGGGATAGGACAGAGCTGGGAAAAGAAAGATGGGATGGGACAGAGCTGGGAATAGAGAGATGGGATAGGACAGAGCTGGGAAAAGAAAGATGGGATGGGACAGAGCTGGGAATAGAGAGATGGGATGGGACAGAGCAGGGAATAGAGAGATGGGATGGGACAGAGCTGGGAAACGTGAGATGGGAAGGGACAGAGCTGGGAATAGAGAGATGGGATGGAACAGAGCTGGGAAAAGAGAGATGGGATGGGACAGAGCTGGGAAAAGAGAGATGGGATGGGACAGAGGTGGGAATAGAGAGATGGGATGGGACAGAGCTGGGAAAAGAGAGATGGGATGGGACAGAGCTGGGAATAGAGAGATGGGATGGGACAGAGCTGAGAAAAGAGAGATGGGATGGGATAGAGCTGAGAAAAGAGAGATGGGATGGGACAGAGCTGGGAAAAGAGAGATGGGATGGGACAGAGGTGGGAATAGAGAGATGGGATGGGACAGAGCTGGGAAAATAGAGATGGGATGGGACAGAGCTGGGAAAAGAGAGATGGGATGGGACAGAGCTGGGAATAGAGAGATGGGATGGGGCAGAGCTGGGAATAGAGAGATGGGATGGAACAGAGCTGGGAAAAAAGAGATGGGATGGGACAGAGCTAGGAATAGAGAGATGGGATGGGGCAGAGCTGGGAAAAGAGAGATGGGATGGGACAGAGCTGGGAATAGAGAGATGGGATGGGACAGAGCTGGGAATAGAGAGATGGGATGGAACAGAGCTGGGAATAGAGAGATGGGATGGGACGGAGCTGGGAAAAGACAGATGGGATGGGACAGAGCTGGGAATAGAGAGATGGGATGGAACAGAGCTGGGAATAGAGAGATGGGATGGAACAGAGCTGGGAATAGAGAGATGGGATGGGACAGAGCTGGGAATAGAGAGATGGGATGGAACAGAGCTGGGAATAGAGAGATGGGATGGGGCAGAGCTGGGAATAGAGAGATGGGATGGGACAGAGCTGGGAATAGAGAGATGGGATGGGACAGAGCTGGGATTAGAGAGATGGGATGGAACAGAGCTGGGAATAGAGAGATGGGACAGAGCTGGGATTAGAGAGATGGGATGGAACAGAGCTGGGAATGGAGAGATGGAACAGAGCTGGGAATAGAGAGATGGGATGGAACAGAGCTGGGAAAAGAGAGATGGGATGGGACAGAGCTGGGATTAGAGAGATGGGATGGAACAGAGCTGGGAATAGAGAGATGGGACAGAGCTGGGATTAGAGAGATGGGATGGAACAGAGCTGGGAATAGAGAGATGGAACAGAGCTGGGAATAGAGAGATGGGATGGAACAGAGCTGGGAATAGAGAGATGGGATGGGACAGAGCTGGGATTAGAGAGATGGGATGGAACAGAGCTGGGAATAGAGAGATGGGACAGAGCTGGGATTAGAGAGATGGGATGGAACAGAGCTGGGAATAGAGAGATGGAACAGAGCTGGGAATAGAGAGATGGGATGGAACAGAGCTGGGAAAAGAGAGATGGGATGGGGCAGAGCTGGCTGGGAAAAGAGAGATGGGATGGGACATAGCTGGGAAAAGAGAGATGGGATGGGACAGAGGTGGGAATAGAGAGATGGGATGGGACAGAGCTGGTAATAGAGAGATGGGATGGGACAGAGCTGGGAAAAGAGAGATGGGATGGGACAGAGATGGGAATAGAGAGATGGGATGGGACAGAGCTGGGAATAGAGAGATGGGATGGGACAGAGCTGGGAATAGAGAGATGGGATGGGACAGAGCTGGGAATAGAGAGATGGGATGGGACAGAGCTGGGATTAGAGAGATGGGATGGGACAGAGCTGGGAATAGAGAGATGGGATGGAACAGAGCTGGGAAAAGAGAGATGGGATGGGGCAGAGCTGGGAAAAGAGAGATGGGATGGGACAGAGCTGGGAATAGAGAGATGGGATGGAACAGAGCTGGGAAAAGAGAGATGGGATGGAACAGAGGTGGGAATAGAGAGATGGGATGGGACAGAGCTGGGAAAAGAGAGATGGGATGGGACAGAGCTGGGAATAGAGAGATGGGATGGGACAGAGCTGGGAATAGAGAGATGGGATGGGACAGAGGTGGGAATAGAGAAATGGAATGAGACAGAGCTGGGAATAGAGAAATGGAATGAGACAGAGCTGAGAAAAGAGAGATGGGATGGGACAGAGCTGGGAAAAGAGAGATGGGATGGGACAGAGGTGGGAATAGAGAGATGGGATGGGACAGAGCTGGGAAAAGAGAGATGGGATGGGACAGAGCTGGGAAAAGAGAGATGGGATGGGACAGAGCTGGGAAAGGACAGAGCTGGGAAAAGAAAGATGGGATGGGACAGAGCTGGGAATAGAGAGATGGGATGGGACAGCGCTGGGAAAAAAGAGATGGGATGGGACAGGGTTGGGAATAGAGAAATGGGATGGGACAGAGCAGGGAATAGAGAGATGGGATGGGACAGAGCTGGGAAACGTGAGATGGGATGGGACAGAGCTGGGAATAGAGAGATGGGATGGAACAGAGCTGGGAAAAGAGAGATGGGATGGGACAGAGGTGGGAATAGAGAGATGGGATGGGACAGAGCTGAGAAAAGAGAGATGGGATGGGACAGAGCTGGGAAAAGAGAGATGGGATGGGACAGAGCTGGGAAAAGAGAGATGGGATGGGACAGAGCTGAGAAAAGAGAGATGGGATGGGACAGAGCTGGGAATAGAGAGATGGGATGGGACAGAGGTGGGAATAGAGAGATGGGATGGGACAGAGCTGGGAAAATAGAGATGGGATGGGACAGAGCTGGGAAAAGAGAGATGGGATGGGACAGAGCTGGGAAAAGAAAGATGGGATGGGACAGAGCTGGGAAAAGAGAGATGGGATGGGACAGCGCTGGGAAAAGAGAGATGGGATGGGACAGAGCTGGGAAAAGAAAGATGGGATGGGACAGAGCTGGGAATAGAGAGATGGAATGGGACAGCGCTGGGAAAAAAGAGATGGGATGGGACAGGGTTGGGAATAGAGAAACGGGATGGGACAGAGCTGGGAATAGAGAGATGGGATGGGACAGAGCTGGGAAACGTGAGATGGGATGGGACAGAGCTGGGAAAAGAGAGATGGGATGGGACAGAGCTGGGAAAAGAGAGATGGGATGGGACAGAGCTGGGAATAGAGAGATGGGATGGAACAGAGCTGGGAAAAGAGAGATGGGATGGGACAGAGCTGGGAAAAGAGAGATGGGATGGGACAGAGCTGGGAAAAGAGAGATGGGATGGGACAGAGCTGGGAATAGAGAGATGGGATGGGACAGAGCTGGGAATAGAGAGATGGGATGGGACAGAGCTGGGAATAGAGAGATGGGATAGGACAGAGCTGGGAAAAGAGAGATGGGATGGGACAGAGCTGGGAAAAGAGAGATGGGATGGGACAGAGCTGGGAATAGAGAGATGGGATGGAACAGAGCTGGGAAAAGAGAGATGGGATGGGACAGAGCTGGGAAAAGAGAGATGGGATGGGACAGAGCTGGGAAAAGAGAGATGGGATGGGACAGAGCTGGGAATAGAGAGATGGGATGGGACAGAGCTGGGAATAGAGAGATGGGATGGGACAGAGCTGGGAATAGAGAGATGGGATAGGACAGAGCTGGGAGAAGAGAGATGGGATGGGACAGAGGTGGGAATAGAGAGATGGGATGGAACAGAGCTGGGAAAAGAGAGATGGGATGGGACAGAGCCGGGAGAAGAGAGATGGGATGGGACAGAGCTGGGAAAAGAGAGATGGGATGGGACAGAGCTGGGAGAAGAGAGATGGGATGGGACAGAGCTGGGAAAAGAGAGATGGGATGGGGCAGAGCTGGGATGGGACAGAGCTGGGAATAGAGAGATGGGAGCGGGGAAAGGTGAGTTTTTACAGGTGCCCTGGAGAAGGGGGGTTCACACAGCGGGGGCATCACGAATCAGGATGCCTCAAGGAAAAGCCTGCGGCCAGCCCCGGGATCTTTTAGATTCCAGGCCAGCCGCTGGTGGGTTCCACATCCCAAACCCTTGCAATCTTTCCCCAAATTAACTAAACATTCAGTTTTCGCCTTCCCCCAAATCACTGATCCAGTGACACAACAATGATCCTATTTTTATATGGGGATTCCACTAGAGGATAACAGTGACACAACAATGATCCCATGTTTCTATGGGGAGTCCACTAGAGGATCCAGTGACACAACAATTACACCATATTTCTATAGGGAGTCCACTAGAGGATCCAATAACACGACAACGATCCCATGTTTATATGAAGAGTCCACTAGAGGATCCAGTGACACAATGATGATCCCATGTTTATAGGAATAGTCTGCTAGAGGGGCAAGTCCACAAGCAGGCCAGTGATACAATAATTCGCCTATGGAGGGTTTTCCGTGGTAAATACACCATAATATGACACCTTTCCATGAAGGATACACTAGGGACTGGTGACACCATTTTGCATTTAGTCTGCTTAGGGGCTGATACACTATAGTACCACAGTAACACTATAATGAGGTATCCATCCACCAGGGGGTCAGTGACTCCACAAGGCTATGTTTTTATAAAGAAGACACTAGGCCTATGGCCTTTGGTATGAATTTGGTGCTCTTCCAGGGGTGCCGGGGCGAAGATGATGGAGGGGCACCGAATAGCCCTGAAAATGGAGGCAAGACCTGGCGGGGAACATATAACAAAGGGGGGTGGCAGCCGCTCAGACCATTTTATAACTAACCTGGGGGGTGCACGTTAGCAGGGCAATTAGTATACACAAGTCTTAAAGGAGCCACAGCACTCAACCCTGTTAGCTTGCAGGCCAGCTTATAATCTGTCTCTAAACTTAGTTAAAAACAGAGGACTCGGTCACAGTGAACATATAACACCCAGCTGGACCAGAACAAATGGCACCCCGCGGGAGACAAAAGAAAGAGGACGCAGGCCGGTAATATTGAATTTGTGTCATTTAAATTTTACTACTTGAGGTGAACTGGTAAGTGGTCCATACCAGTTCACAGGGGGTGGGGGCTGTCTTGTCACCTTCGGGCATTGGTGGATCACATGGCGGTACCCCTGTCTGATTACTTGCACCCCCATCCGCACACCGGGGTGTGGAACAGCTCAGTTACCATATTACTCAAATAACACTACAAGTCAAACATTCATATAAAGAGTACACCAGAAGGCTCTATATGTTTCTATAATGATTAAACTAGCATATATATATATATATATATATATATATATTTCTAATGAGTACTTCTATGCTGAGTTTACATAGAAGCTGACAAAATCATAATGCTCACAACATTAATGTGTCATACATTCTGTAAGGAGGTCCACTGGTGACACAATAAGTTTTTGTATGTTCCTGTGGTGATTGCACCAGCGACATGTGACCTTATAGTATGCAATATAATTCTATGGCTAGTCTACTTCGGGCTGGTGGCACCATAAAGCTCCAGTAACACTATGAGCCATACATTCTTATAAAGCACACGTTTTTTGGGTCTAAGGTCTGCATTGTCTTATTGTAGGCCACAATACCTCCCAACTTTTAAAGACAGGTTCAGCAGCGCTCATAGCATGCCATGGGAAATTTTTGCAATTAAACCACTTCCCCAGTCACTACCTTAAAACGGAAGCCCCCCCTCCCCCCCCACACATGCAGGCAAGCCTCCATCCGGGGGCAGACTAGGGTTAAAAAATGGCCCAGGACTTTTTGGGGCATACCAGCCCTGCTGTACCGTTCCTGGCCCAATATAGTATCTTAATGTAACATCATAAATATACATATAACATAGTTTTCGCTCCAAAAGACGCACCTGGCCATAGGATGCACCTAGGGTTTAGAGGACAAAAATAAGAAAAAAAAATATTCTGAAATAAATGGTGTGCTAAAATCCCCTCCCAATCACCCCATTACAGGCAGTGTGCAGAATCCCCTTCATTACAGGCAGGGAGAGGCATTCCCTCCACTACAGCCAGTGAGCGACATTCCCTCCATTACAGCCAGTGAGCGGTATCCCTCCATTACAGCCAGTGAGCGTCATCCCTCCATTACAGCCAGTGAGCGTCATCCCTGCATTACAGCCAGTGAGCGTCATCCCTCCATTACAGCCAGTGAGCGTCATCCCTCCATTACAGCCAGTGAGCGTCATCCCTCCATTACAGCCAGTGAGCGTCATCCCTCCATTACAGCCAGTGAGCGGTATCCCTCCATTACAGCCAGTGAGCGTCATCCCTCCATTACAGCCAGTGAGCGTCATCCCTCCATTACAGCCAGTGAGCGTCATCCCTCCATTACAGCCAGTGAGCGTCATCCCTCCATTACAGCCAGTGAGTGTCATCCCTCCATTACAGCCAGTGAGGGGCATTCCACCTCCAAGAAAGCTGGGCAGGACACACAACAAAACCCCCCACACACAGAGCACTCCTACTTTCTTTCTGTCTGCATCCGAGCCTGCAGGAGCAGCACGGGCAGGCTCCTTCCCCTGAAGTCCTGCCCACCCAGTGGACCACTAATGAAAGAAGGCCAAGCAAAAAAAAAAACAGCAGCCAGCCTGCACACCCAAGGCTGGCGGCAGGCGGCATGAAATTACAAAGCAGTGCGGGGCATCAAAAATGGGATTGTCCTGCAGAAATTGGGACAGTTGGGGGGTATGGGAGGTGACATGGGTAGATATGAGGTTGGCTGAGGTGAATTTACAAGAGGTGAGGTAGGAAAGTGGGCCGGGGTCAGATGGGAAAAGGTGAGGTGGCAAGAAGTGCGATGGGGTGGGCAGAGGTGCCAGAGCCACTAAACTAACCTAATCTACCCCCTTACACCATGAGTGATCCCTGCATTAGAGAGACACTCATTAAAGAGAGAGGAGGTGAGGTGGGCTAAGGATGAGATGAGCAGACATGGGTAGAGGTAGGTAAAGGTACAGAAGGTCCATGGCACCATAAGGTTTCCATAGTGATTACAACAGTGACTAATGACACCACAAGGCTCCATATATTTTTATGATCTATTCAGGGGCTTTAGATTGTAAGCTCACAAGGGCAGGGCACTCTCATTGTCTACCTCAGGAGTGATTCGGCAACCAAATGTAAATTTTCACATAGTGCTGAATCAGCCTCAAGGTAGACAAAGTGAATGCCAGTTGTCTATCCTAAAAAGTAGAGTTTTCTTATCTGGTGCTGAATCGACCCCAATGTTTTTTTTTTTATATTGGTTTTGATACATGCACCAATTTGTAATGCCTTGCTGTGTGAAATGCCCTAGAACGCCCAAACAAACTCGCCTTTTCCTACTGCATATGCGCAGGCTCCCGTCCAATCAGAGCTGTTAGCTGTGCATATGTAATGCTTGACAAATGACTCCGTTTACATGCAGAGCTGGGCAATCGGGAGCAGAAGTGGTCGCTTCCCCAGCAGCGCACATGCGCTCCTGTCTCCATCTTATATGAATGGGGGGGGGGGGGTGCTCACAGCCCAATGATGTGGAGATGTGGCAGCTGGATGTTTACATTGCCAAGGGCACCAGGAAGCAGGAGAGTTGTGCGGCGCCCCCACTAGGGGTGGGCTGGATTCACACAGCAGGCATTCTGATTGGGGATGCCCCTGGGGAAGTCTTTTTTTGCATCTCATTTATAAGACTGTGTATATTATATGCATTGTTGGAGTATACATATTTTAGTTTTCTCCCCCCCCCCCCCCCCCCCCGTGTAATTTCTACCATCTACATTGCCACAGACTGTGATGGTGCTTTATAAATAAATGATAATAGGGGATAATTACACCATAAGTCTCCATGTGCACAATTCCCCTTATACTGTAAATTCCTCTTAGCACTTACTAGAGGAGCATGACACATTTCACTTTAAACAAATATACTCCCAACCACCAATTTTGAACCACTCAGCTGGAGGCTGCTCCCATGTCACCAGTTTATTACTATTCATTCCTGCAGTATCAGCAGAGATATACAGAGGTCATTCCTATTGCACCCGGACAACAAGGCAATCGGGCAGATGAGGGGATTGTTGCTGGTATCACCCAACCTCTCCCAGCCATGAATGCCCAGCCCCCGGGTGCTTCACATTCAGTGACACCCAGCAGGGGCACCTGGATGACTTCTGATCTCAGAAAAGAGAGCAGTACAATAGGAAAGCTCCCCGGCAGGGAGGAGGTGTGGAGGGTCTGGGGAGGGGTATTATGGTGTGAGTTAGGAATGTCCATCCACTCCAGGAGGGGGAAGCAGTGATGTAGTCAGGGAGGAGGGCTTCTCCACTATCTGCTCTCTGTTTCCTGCTTTTTACTTCTGCTCCTTATATGGGCAAAGCACACCAACTGGGTGAGGTCACAATGAGACAGCCCGAGAGCGCTGCGAGAGACTGCTGCCAAAGAGAACTTTATTATAGGTATAGTGCTGATATGCTCCCTTGTACTTCATTCAGATCAGTTACTGCGGCTTACAGCAGCTTGCCAGGGCCCAGGCAGGACAGTGTGTCTATGCCAATAAGAAAGACGTCTATGACAATGGCATCAGCAAACCTAGTGTTATGGCTGTTAGAGCTATAAGTTAGCCCCAAGAGAAGAACAGAGGCTGTTCAGCAGTAGCAGAGAATGCCTGGATTTCCTGCAAGCATGGGAGCAGGTGAGCAGTCACAGGGCTGCCATCAGTACTGGCAACTACCCTCCCCCCTAAATGACAAGCTCCATATAGGAGTCCAGCCTGTACAGTCCCAATTCAATTTGTGGGATTTTATTTGTCCTGCACCCACAGGATTTAAAGTGGACCAAAACCCTTGGAGATCGGCCCAGGAATTTACATGATTCCTGGGCCAAGTGATTCCCTCCCCCCGGGGTATCCAGAATCGGGATGCCCCGCTGTGTGAAACCCCCCCAGATCGCCCCCTAAAATCCCCTAGCAGGGTGCATGCACGCTACCTGTTAAATGGAAGCGGGGGATGTGACCTGATAGGGGTTCCCCCGGGGGCAAGGACCAAAACCCAGGATATTCAAAATCCTGGGTTTTGGGCCACTTTTATGTCCGGCCTTAGTCTCCACATTAGTGCCAGGGACACTAATAATTATAATACCATTTATTTCAATAGCACCAACATATTCTGCAGTGCTTTACAATCAGAGGGCTCATGTACTAACATAGTAATAGATACATTGGCAATAAAAAGCGCATCCATTGAAACAAAAGGAATTGGAGCCCTGCTCACAATCTAAGAAGCCCTTTATTGAGATCAATCTGATGGGGGAACAGGAAGCAGTAGAGCATATATATGGCAGCCACACCCCCTCCAACAGGAGACAGGTTTATTGCAGTGTGCAACTTTTTCCTGCCCCCCATCATAGTTCCATGCCAGATTTCAGTGTATCCTATATCAGATACACATAGCAGGGCTTCCCAAATCAGGATGCAAGGAAAAATATCCTGGAGACTGAAATTATTGGGTGTTGTTCCTCTTGAACACTTTATACATTCTTATAGAGGCATCCAAGGGGCTGGTGACAACACAAAACTCCATATATACCTATCGGAAAGCCACTGAAGGACTAGTAACATGCTACATATATTCCTATATATATGACTGGTACCAACATGACATTATATATATTCCTATAAAGACACAACACTGGTGACATCTAAACACTCCATATATATCCTAGTGAGCTGGTGACATTTCTATAGAGGGGGAAGTGATAAGTCACCATAAACAAGAGTATCCCAGTCAGGTAATAAGACAGCCGAGTAAGGGAAGTCAGGTAATGAGACAGCCGAGTAAGGGAAGTCAGGTAATGAGACAGCCGAGTAAGGGAAGTCAGGTAATGAGACGGCTGAGTAAGGGGGCAGTGAGGTAATGAGACAGCCGAGTAAGGGAAGTCAGGTAATGAGACGGCCGAGTAAGGGAAGTCAGGTAATGAGACGGCCGAGTAAGGGAAGTCAGGTAATGAGACGGCCGAGTAAGAGAAGTCAGGTAATGAGACGGCTGAGTAAGGGAAGTCAGGTAATGAGACGGCTGAGTAAGGAAGTCAGGTAATGAGACAGCCGAGTAAGAGAAGTCAGGTAATGAGACGGCCGAGTAAGGGAAGTCAGGTAATGAGACGGCCGAGTAAGGGAAGTCAGGTAATGAGACGGCCGAGTAAAAGAAGTCAGGTAATGAGACGGCCGAGTAAGGGAAGTCAGGTAATGAGACGGCCGAGTAAGGGAAGTCAGGTAATGAGACGGCCGAGTAAGGGAAGTCAGGTAATGAGACGGGCGAGTAAGGGAAGTCAGGTAATGAGACGGCCGGGTAAGAAAAGTCAGGTAATGAGACGGCCGAGTAAGGGAAGTCAGGTAATGAGACAGCCGAGTAAGGGAAGTCAGGTAATGAGACGGCCGAGTAAGAGAAGTCAGGTAATGAGACGGCCGAGTAAGAGAAGTCAGGTAATGAGACGGCCGAGTAAGGGAAGTCAGGTAATGAGACAGCTGAGTAAGGGAAGTCAGGTAATGAGACGGCCGAGTAAGAGAAGTCAGGTAATGAGCCGGCCGAGTAAGAGAAGTCAGGTAATGAGCCGGCCGAGTAAGAGAAGTCAGGTAATGAGACGGCCGAGTAAGGGAAGTCAGGTAATGAGACGGCTGAGTAAGGGAAGTCAGGTAATGAGACGGCCGAGTAAGGGAAGTCAGGTAATGAGACGGCTGAGTAAGGAAGTCAGGTAATGAGACAGCCGAGTAAGGGAAGTCAGGTAATGAGACGGCTGAGTAAGGGAAGTCAGGTAATGAGACGGCTGAGTAAGGGAAGTCAGGTAATGAGTTGGCCGAGTAAGGGAAGTCAGGTAATGAGACAGCCGAGTAAGAGAAGTCAGGTAATGAGACGGCCGAGTAAGGGAAGTCAGGTAATGAGACGGCCGAGTAAGAGAAGTCCGGTAATGAGACGTCCGAGGAAGGGAAGTCAGGTAATGAGACGGCTGAGTAAGGGGGCAGTCAGGTAATGAGACAGCCGAGTAAGGGAAGTCAGGTAATGAGACGGCCGAGTAAGGGAAGTCAGGTAATGAGACGGCTGAGTAAGGGGGCAGTCAGGTAATGAGACAGCCGAGTAAGGGAAGTCAGGTAATGAGACAGCCGAGTAAGAGAAGTCAGGTAATGAGACAGCCGAGTAAGAGAAGTCAGGTAATGAGACAGCCGAGTAAGGGAAGTCAGGTAATGAGACGGCCGAGTAAGGGAAGTCAGGTAATGAGACAGCCGAGTAAGAGAAGTCAGGTAATGAGACAGCCGAGTAAGGGAAGTCAGGTAATGAGACGGCCGAGTAAGGGAAGTCAGGTAATGAGACAGCCGAGTAAGGGAAGTCAGGTAATGAGGCGGCCGAGTAAGGAAGTCAGGTAATGAGACGGCCGAGTAAGGGAAGTCAGGTAATGAGACGGCCGAGTAAGTGAAGTCAGGTAATGAGACAGCCGAGTAAGGGAAATCAGGTAATGAGACGGCCGAGTAAGGGAAGTCAGGCAATGAGACGGCCGAGTAAGGGAAGTCAGGCAATGAGACGGCCGAGTAAGGGAAGTCAGGTAATGAGACGGCCGAGTAAGAGAAGTCAGGTAATAAGACGGCCGAGTAAGGAAGTCAGGTAATGAGACGGCCGAGTAAGAGAAGTCAGGTAATGAGACGGCCGAGTAAGAGAAGTCAGGTAATGAGACGGCCGAGTAAGGGAAGTCAGGTAATGAGACGGCCGAGTAAGGGAAGTCAGGTAATGAGACGGCCGAGTAAGGGAAGACAGGTAATGAGACGGCCGAGTAAGGGAAGACAGGTAATGAGACGGCCGAGTAAGGGAAGTCAGGTAATGAGACGGCCGAGTAAGGGAAGTCAGGTAATGAGACGGCCGAGTAAGGGAAGTCAGGTAATGAGACGGCCGAGTAAGAGAAGTCAGGTAATGAGACGGCCGAGTAAGGGAAGTCAGGTAATGAGACGGCCGAGTAAGGGAAGTCAGGTAATGAGACGGCCGAGTAAGGGAAGTCAGGTAATGAGACGGCCGAGTAAGGGAAGTCAGGTAATGAGACGGCCGAGTAAGGGAAGTCAGGTAATGAGACGGCCGAGTAAGGGAAGTCAGGTAATGAGACGGCTGAGTAAGGGAAATCAGGTAATGAGACGGCTGAGTAAGGGAAATCAGGTAATGAGACGGCTGAGTATGGGGGCAGTCAGGTAATGAGACGGCCGAGTAAGGGAAGTCAGGTAATGAGACGGCTGAGTAAGGGAAGTCAGGTAATGAGACGGCCGAGTAAGGGAAGTCAGGTAATGAGACGGCCGAGTAAGGGAAGTCAGGTAATGAGACGGCCGAGTAAGAGAAGTCAGGTAATGAGACGGCTGAGTAAGGGAAGTCAGGTAATGAGACGGCCGAGTAAGGGAAGTCAGGTAATGAGACGGCCGAGTAAGGGAAGTCAGGTAATGAGACGGCCGAGTAAGGGAAGTCAGGTAATGAGACGGCCGAGTAAGAGAAGTCAGGTAATGAGACGGCTGAGTAAGGGAAGTCAGGTAATGAGACGGCCGAGTAAGGGAAGTCAGGTAATGAGACGGCCGAGTAAGGGAAGTCAGGTAATGAGACGGCCGAGTAAGGGAAGTCAGGTAATGAGACGGCTGAGTAAGGGGGCAGTCAGGTAATGAGACGGCTGAGTAAGGGAAGTCAGGTAATGAGACGGCCGAGTAAGGGAAGTCAGGTAATGAGACGGCTGAGTAAGGAAGTCAGGTAATGAGACAGCCGAGTAAGGGAAGTCAGGTAATGAGACGGCTGAGTAAGGGAAGTCAGGTAATGAGACGGCTGAGTAAGGGAAGTCAGGTAATGAGTTGGCCGAGTAAGGGAAGTCAGGTAATGAGACGGCCGAGTAAGAGAAGTCAGGTAATGAGACGGCCGAGTAAGGTAAGTCAGGTAATGAGACGGCCGAGTAAGAGAAGTCAGGTAATGAGACGGCCGAGTAAGGGAAGTCAGGTAATGAGACGGCCGAGTAAGGGAAGTCAGGTAATGAGACGGCCGAGTAAGGGAAGTCAGGTAATGAGACGGCCGAGTAAGGGAAGTCAGGTAATGAGACGGCCGAGTAAGGGAAGTCAGGTAATGAGACGGCTGAGTAAGGGGGCAGTCAGGTAATGAGACGGCTGAGTAAGGGAAGTCAGGTAATGAGACGGCCGAGTAAGGGAAGTCAGGTAATGAGACGGCTGAGTAAGGAAGTCAGGTAATGAGACAGCCGAGTAAGGGAAGTCAGGTAATGAGACGGCTGAGTAAGGGAAGTCAGGTAATGAGACGGCTGAGTAAGGGAAGTCAGGTAATGAGTTGGCCGAGTAAGGGAAGTCAGGTAATGAGACGGCCGAGTAAGAGAAGTCAGGTAATGAGACGGCCGAGTAAGGGAAGTCAGGTAATGAGACGGCCGAGTAAGAGAAGTCAGGTAATGAGACGGCCGAGTAAGGGAAGTCAGGTAATGAGACGGCCGAGTAAGGGAAGTCAGGTAATGAGACGGCCGAGTAAGGGAAGTCAGGTAATGAGACGGCCGAGTAAGGGAAGTCAGGTAATGAGACGGCCGAGTAAGGGAAGTCAGGTAATGAGACGGCTGAGTAAGGGAAATCAGGTAATGAGACGGCTGAGTAAGGGAAATCAGGTAATGAGACGGCTGAGTATGGGGGCAGTCAGGTAATGAGACGGCTGAGTAAGGGAAGTCAGGTAATGAGACAGCCGAGTAAGGGAAGTCAGGTAATGAGACAGCCGAGTAAGGGAAGTCAGGTAATGAGACGGCTGAGTAAGGGAAGTCAGGTAATGAGACAGCATTATACAACCTCGCAGTCCACATGCCGATGGAGTGAGACACGCTGCAGTCATAGCCCCGCCCCCGGGGGCGTGGTCAGGCGGTCTGTGGCTGTCTCGGGCTCGCAGCTGGCAGTCGGTCTCTGCTGCTCAGAGGTGAGGGTGTCTCTCTGTGTTGTGGCTGTTAGGGGCGCTCTCTGTCCCTATTGTGGGTAGGAGCTGTCCCTCCTTTGCTGACAATGCCTGCATTCTCCGTTTCTAGCTGTCTCTTTTGTATCCCAGCGGTCTCTTTGATATCACTACCCCTCCCCCCGGTGTGTGTTTGCTGCCGTCTCATGCATTCCGTTAAGTTGTACCTGTCTCTTTCGGCTGTCAGGGATCGCCTACCTTTCGCACAGTCATCTTTCCGGCTTTATATACTTGCTGTCCGGCTTCTGGCTATGATAGCTGTTTCTTTATTGCCCTTTCTCTCGTACACAAGCCCTGCCGTCTCTTTTGATGGCTGTCATGTTTTGCAATCCCGCTGACTGTCTCTTTTGTGTCCCACCTCAAAGATGTGACTTCTCTGTATGGTTGCAATCTTTGCCGTCTCTCTGTAAGATCATATTGACTTTAGGTTGTCTCATTTTAGACTGTCTAGCCTAGCGGTCACCGACTGTCTCTTGTTGTATGAACACCATGCATGCTTCATGACTGTGTGTGGTCTCTGATCTGATAAAGGTGACTTATGGCTGTCTCATTTTTACCTGATCTATCATTTGTATCCTGCAATCTCATTCCTGGACTGTGCTTGTCTCCCCTCCCACCCTCTTTGAATGTCTAAATGTCGCAGACTGTCTTTTTTCTATTATTGTCTCTGGAAATGCTTACTTTGGAGATGTCTCATTGCAGTGGCTGTCTCTTTCATATACCTGGACGGTCTCTTTCTGTTATTTGCCTGGATTGTCATTTTGTTCGCTGGCATCCTGAAATAAAGTTAATTCAATCGGGGACCTTATAGGAGGATGTCTTTTCAGTTTCCCCATTTAAGCTGTCTCTTTTCTGTCTCCATTACAATGCATAGTGATCTCTCTTTATTATTTTTGGCCACCCTGGGGTGATCTGTCGCTTTGTTATGTAAAATACACAGTGTGTACAGCAGTCTCTTTTCTATAGGTCACATAATAAAGACCTGCCTCTCTATACAGTCTACAATGCAATGCTTTTTTTTGTGGGTGTCTCTTTTTCCCAATTTTGCTGCCTGGAACTGGACTTTCTCTTCCATGAATTGCTTATCTTATCTCTTACATTCACATTTAAGAATCTTAATCTCTAGTGATTAAGGACTGAAAGGTATGCAGGGATGTCTCTTTCACTATAAAGGTATGCAAGGATGTCTCTTTCACTATAAAGGTATGCAGGGACGTCTCTTTCACTATAAAGTTATGCAGCGATGTCTTTTTCTTTATAAAGGTATGTAGAAGGGCTGTCTCTTTCACTATAAAGGTAGGCAAGGCTGTCACTTCCCCTATGAATGTATGCAACAAGGTATTATTCCCTCTAAAGGTATACAAGGCTGTCTGTTTCCCCTATAAAGGTAATCAAGGCTGTCTGTTTCCCCTATAAAGGTAATCAAGGCTGTCTCTTTCCCCTATAAAGGTAATCAAGGCTGTCTCTTTCCCCTATAAAGGTAATCAAGGCTGTCTCCCCTATAAAGGTAATCAAGGCTGTCTATTTCCCCTATAAAGGTAATCAAGGCTGTCTCTTTCCCCTATAAAGGTAATCAAGGCTGTCTCTTT
Organism: Gastrophryne carolinensis; assembly: GCA_027917425.1. Lineage (NCBI taxonomy): Eukaryota > Metazoa > Chordata > Amphibia > Anura > Microhylidae > Gastrophryne > Gastrophryne carolinensis. The sequence goes on along the minus strand of CM051235.1, from coordinate 365,048,819 downwards.
CCCCTATGAAGGTAATCAAGGCTGTCTCTTTCCCCTATGAAGGTAGGCAAGGCTGTCTCTTTCCCCTATAAAGGTAGGCAAGGCTGTCTCTTTCCCCTATAAAGGTAGGCAAGGCTGTCTCTTTCCCCTATAAAGGTAGGCAAGGCTGTCTCTTTCCCCTATAAAGGTAGGCAAGGCTGTCTCTTTCCCCTATGAAGGTAGGCAAGGCTGTCTCTTTCTCCTATGAAGATAGGCAAGGCTGTCTCTTTCCCTATAAAGGTAGGCAAGGCTGTCTCTTTCCCTATAAAGGTAGGCAAGGCTGTCTCTTTCCCCTATGAAGGTAGGCAAGGCTGTCTCTTTCCCTATGAAGGTAGGCAAGGCTGTCTCTTTCCCTATAAAGGTAGACAAGGCTGTCTCTTTCCCTATAAAGGTAGACAAGGCTGTCTCTTTCCCTATGAAGGTAGGCAAGGCTGTCTCTTTCCCTATGAAGGTAGGCAAGGCTGTCTCTTTCCCTATGAAGGTAGGCAAGGCTGTCTCTTTCCCTATGAAGGTAGGCAAGGCTGTCTCTTTCCCTATGAAGGTAGGCAAGGCTGTCTCTTTCCCTATAAAGGTAGGCAAGGCTGTCTCTTTCCCCTATAAAGGTAGGCAAGGCTGTCTCTTTCCCCTATGAAGGTAGGCAAGGCTGTCTCTTTCCCTATGAAGGTAGGCAAGGCTGTCTCTTTCCCCTATAAAGGTAGGCAAGGCTGTCTCTTTCCCCTATAAAGGTAGGCAAGGCTGTCTCTTTCCCCTATGAAGGTAGGCAAGGCTGTCTCTTTCCCCTATAAAGGTAGGCAAGGCTGTCTCTTTCCCCTATGAAGGTAGGCAAGGCTGTCTCTTTCCCCTATGAAGGTAGGCAAGGCTGTCTCTTTCCCCTATAAAGGTAGGCAAGGCTGTCTCTTTCCCCTATAAAGGTAGGCAAGGCTGTCTCTTTCCCTATGAAGGTAGGCAAGGCTGTCTCTTTCCCCTATGAAGGTAGGCAAGGCTGTCTCTTTCCCTATGAAGGTAGGCAAGGCTGTCTCTTTCCCCTATGAAGGTAGGCAAGGCTGTCTCTTTCCCTATGAAGGTAGGCAAGGCTGTCTCTTTCCCTATGAAGGTAGGCAAGGCTGTCTCTTTCCCCTATAAAGGTAGGCAAGGCTGTCTCTTTCCCCTATGAAGGTAGGCAAGGCTGTCTCTTTCCCTATGAAGGTATGCAGGGTTGCCTTTCACGTCTGTTCATGTACAAATATGCAGTGATATCTCATTTCCGTTTCTAGGTTGCATTGTGCCTCTGTAAGGCTGTCTGATTTTCTGTTCCTGAATTTAGAGCTGTCTTTTACTCTTGGGGCTGTCTCTTTCCTCAGTTAATACAGTACTGTCTCTTTCCATAGCACTGGAAATATCTATTCAGATAATAGAATAACGCATGGCTGTCTTTCTCCATTCAAATGCTGTAGGGCTGTCTCTTACCTATTATAGTACAGTATTGCTATCTCTATTACAAGTCCTATTGAAATTATAGGTAGCCGAGTGTAATTGGAAAGGGACAGTCCTACTGCTGCCTATTACAGCTGAGCAAGGCCATCTCTTCCCAATTACAGGCTAAATCTCAGAAGGTTAGGCTGTCTATTTTCCCTTTTAGTATGGCTCCCCCCCACTACAATAAAGGAAGCCTCTCGCTTTCTCTATTACAGTACAGTTGGGGTCATCTCCATCAATTTCATACTGCCTGTTGCTTTGCTGAAATCAGTGACGTCCATTTGTACTGTAGTATGAGAGGAGATCGACCAACTGTACTGTAAAGCCGGGAGGGACAGACCCTATATACTACTGTACTGCAATCAGGCTGTCTCTTCTCTCATTACGGTTGGAGTGTTCTTTTATACAACAGTCTGTCTCTTCTACCTGTTGCTTTATAACTGGACTGTCTGCTCTTTTAACATAGGGCTGTCTTTTTCCATGTTGTAATAGATCAGGGCTGTCTCTTCCCTCTGTTCATGGTGAAATAGACACCCGCACCATACAGTAATGGAGGAATAGACCATCCCATAATACTGTAGTAAGTATAAGAAAAGAGAGTACAACAATACTGTAACTGTGAAAGAGACTCATTATGTACTAAAATTAGGGCTGTATCTTTTCCTCTCTACACTACAGTTGGACTATATCCTCTCTGACAGTTGGGCTGTCTATTTCTCCTTTTGCAATAGACCAGGACTGTCTCTTTTCCTTATACTGTAATGGACAAAGAGACACCCTTACTGTAAACAAGGAAAAGCCTGCTCCATAATATTGTGATATGGGAGGAGACAGGCTAACAGCAATGCAATGAAAGACGAGATTGCCCTTCTGTACTGAAATTAGGGCTGTCTCTTTTCTAATTACACTACATTTGGACTGTCTGTTTCCCTGTTTCAATGGACCAGGGACAGTTTGTTCATGGGGGAAGATACACTCCCACTGTACAGCCACTGCACAGGAATAGACAGTACAACAATACTGTAACTAAGGAGGAGACCTCCCTTCTCTGATCTAGGGAGGACTGTCTCTTTTCTTATTAAAAAGAAACACTGGTTTCTTGTTATAATATAATGGGACTATCTCTTCTTCCCTGTAATGGTACAACTCTCTCTTTCCCTGTGGTATTATAAAAAATTAAAACTGTCTTTTAACTGATTACAGTAAAGCCGTGTCTTTCTTTACTACAGTATGTCTCTTCCCATACTTCAATACAGTGGGTCTGTCTGCTCCTCTTTCCACATTATAAATGTGGAAGCACTGTTTGACTAGTTCTACAGACATAGCCGTCTCTTTTTTTTTTTTTATTAAAGTATGTCTAGCACTATTTTCCTTCCCTACAGTATGTGGATAAGTCTCTCCTCTTTAGTACAACATGTTGGACTGTCTCTTTTGTTTTGTTGTGCAGCAGTCTGTCTCTCCTGTACTGTATATGGGATGTCCTCTTTCCCCCTGTAGAGAGCAGAGCTATCTAGGCAACTCCCCCCTTCCCCCCTCCCCTCAGTAGTGTGCAGTAAATCTGGATAATGGCTCCCAGCTGGGGGGGGGGGGGGGTCACACTTCTCCTCCCCCTGCAATCCTGAGACATTGCTCACTCACCTCTCCACATCCTGAGACCCCCCCCCCCCCTCACGTTACCTCATTGCTGCCCCAAGGCCCTGCAAGCTGCCTCTTACCTCATTCCTGCCCCAAGGCTCTGCTAGCTGTCTCTTACCTCATTCCTGACCTGCGGGCCACAAACTTTCTGACCCAGCATTCCCGCTGCTGCCTGTGAGATTGCCTCACTCAAAGCTTTCATCATTCCTGAGAAGATGAGACAGCCGCTCTCTTGTTTGGGGCTGCTCACTCCCTGCTCGATCATCCAGGGTGTCTCGCCCTCTGCCCAGACAGTGCTGATGATCACTCATGTATCATCTGGGAGGACATGAACTATCCTAAGTCTAATCCTGTGACAGCTTGCACTCTCATTCTGGGGATGAGAATGTTGCTCTCTAATTCCGGGGTTGCCCTGCTCACTTTCCAATCACTGGCTTGCTTGCTATCTAATCATGGCCAGCCTGCCTTTTCTTTCATCAGGGATGGCTCTTTTAACCAGGCCTACTGGGTCGCTGGCTCTCTTAACCAGGCCTACTGGCTCGCTTGCTCTGTTAACCAGGCCTGCTGGCTCTGTTAACCAGGCCTGCTGGCTCTGTTAACCAGGCCTGCTGGCTCTGTTAACCAGGCCTGCTGGCTCGCTGGCTCTCTTAGCCAGGCCTGCTGGCTCTCTTAGCCGGGCCTACTGGCTCGCAGGCCCTCTTAACGGGGCCTACTGGCTCGCAGGCCCTCTTAACCGGGCCTACTGGCTCGCACTGGCTTGCGTTAACCGTTGGCTTGCTTTTTCAAGGCCGCTGGCTTGCTGTATCAGAATTGACTAGCTTTTCCAAGGTTATCTCTGGTCTGCTTGTTTGCTCTGTCATCAGGGTTGACTTGCTCAGGGCTGCCTTGCTTGTTATCTCTTACAGCCTGGCTTGTTTGCACCCTCATGCATGCTTGCTGGTTTGCCTATGAGTCTATATCAGGACTGTCTTGCCAGCACCTCTCATTGCCTTCCCACCTTCCAGGTGTGTGAATATAGAGCATGGCTTGCTAGTGGTTGTAGTTTCACTACTGGCTATGGACAGACTGGTTGGCTATCCATCCTCACCCCCAAATACTTTAGACAGATGTGGAGCATCATACTTGTTGTCCAGTCTCAGCATTCGCCTTGAACAGGTGCACAGATTGTGTCAGATTGGCGCAGTGAGGCAAAACGGGCACCTGCCACTTCCAGCACAGCTTTAAAAATAGCGCGCAGATTGTTACTCCTACTCCCGGCTGTCACTGCACCCCCACCCCACACCTGTCTCATAGCATCTTTTTTCCTGATCCATCCTGCAGCTCCAGGCATTTATGCCCAATTGTCACACACATCATCCTTTTTTTTTTTTTCCAGTTTCAATCACCTGGTAATCAGATTTTACCAACCTTCCTGTTTATCTGATCTTTTGAAACCCTATTATATTTGGAAATAAGAGTGAAACCATCAATTGAATTGATCCTTTTAAACCTTTATTAACTTTTTAGGTAAAAATAATCAATTGATCGAGAAGACTTTAAAAGTTGATAAACATAATAATAGTTCAGTTTGACCTACGCTAACTGTGATTTGGCTTTCGAATTTGTAATTTTCTACCATCAGATAGACCTTCACCCAGCCTCCATTTCTTAATCGGGTTGCTCTTTATATGAGCAGTGTGACAGACGCTCTGTCTTTTGGATGTCATCACTATTCAGTGGCCCACCGGGTCATTCACTGGCCTTTTCTTAATTAGGTTACAGGCAATGTCATTGTATTTTGGATTGTATTACAGACTGCCATTGTCTATTGTTGATGACGTCACAGTCAATGGCATTGTCCTGATTGATGGTATTACAGCCTGCTATTGTTCTACTGATTGCGTCACCGGCAGAGTTGAGGGATTGTGTGCCCTGCTGCTATTGGTCAGTGTGGTTGTCATTGCATGGAGACTTGTGTATATAAGGCCCAGTGTGGCACTAATAAAAACACTTCACCTTCACCCTCAATACTGAAGTTCTGTCTCTTATTGGGGGAAACGCTATATTACAATTCACTAGCCCTTGTAAGGGCTGTTCCTGTTTCCTCACGGACGACTCTGGAATTCCAGCAGCACCTCTTACGATTGGGAAAAGGACGTCTCGGGCGGTGAAGCCCTCCGGCGATAAGGGTTATCGCTACAAGCAGCATCCTAATTCTTCACAAATAATTGCACATTTGATAAGACCTGCAGTGTGAATGGTCGAATTGCTGCATGTGTGGGCTTCTTCTTCTTCTTCTTCTTCTTTTTTTTTTTTTTCACCACCTTGCTCCATGATGCTAGAAGGCCTGGAAAATAATGCTGAGCCGTGCAGGAACACCCGGGAATATCGCCATGGCAACGCAGTGAGGAGGACGCAGAGACGAGGAAGCCGTTCAACCTTGAGCTGGCAGCCGATTGCTTTTTTTCTCTCATATTCGGTCGTCAGGAGCGTTAGATTACACATAACTGCTTAACCCATTACATGCTCCTTCCACTTGCAGTGCCGGGGTCCCATTGCCCTGTTACCATAGTGATGTGTAACGGCAGGGGGATTGGATAACTGGCAACAACTAACACAATCTTAACAATTTTTGTTTAATGCTCTGTATGCTCCCCCTGCATAATCTGTAAGTTATTTTTCTGTGGCGCTATCTTTTAACGTTTCTGCCCTATTTTTTTTTTTATTTTTCCTCCCTTCTAACTGGTTGTTATTCTATAATGCTATTGTTTAGTGTCTCTACCCCCCCCCTCCTTTTTTTTCCTCCTCATCATATTTTGTTGTGTGTGTGTGTGTGTGTATTGTTTATTATTCTATATTGCTATTATACTTTGTTACATTACTATTGTTTAACCTCTTTTGCTGCCTTATTTATTCTTTACTTCCCTTCCACCTGACTTGTTCAGCATTCTATTTTGATATTGTTTTGATCTCTGCCCTCCCTATCCTTCTTTTTTGTTTAACCCTCCAATCAGAATATTTATTTTAATTTTATTGCCATAATATCTTTGCCCTGTGTTTTCTTTTTTCCCCAGTTGTCAAGATGGACCCGGCAGCTCCCGCCACCCGCATGACTTCCTCCTTCACCATCAACATTTCCACACCTTCCTTCTACAATCAGCCCAAGAAGTTTGCTCCTGTGGTGCCGCCAAAGCCAAAATTGAACCCTTTCAAAGCTCAAGAGGAGGTGGAGTTCAGGAATGCCCAGGAGGGCGGCACGGGCCCCGGTGTAAAGGGGTTCTTAGGAAAGGTCGGAGAGTTCCCTTCTACATCACCCTCTGTTGTTGAGCAAGAAGGTAAGGGGATCTTACAGTTGACCCGGGCCGTGTTCTTTAGAAGCCAAGATGGTCATGGACTTGGTCCATGCTCACAGAATAGCCATGGGTGTCACCTAAACTAACTATTTGAGGGACTCGGATTGGAGAGTTGTTTAGGCTTTTGAGTAACAAATATCCATCCAAGTAAGCGTAGCCCTGCCCCTGGTCACATGCTCTAGGTATCCTTGTTCCATGAAAGATGCTGGTCATCGAGCTAATACTCAACCAATCCATGCATTCCACTACTGCCATTCAGCCAAACAGTCCGAGCAATTGTAAACCACCCAGACATCCTGCATCCTGTGTGACTACCAGCCCCATATTGTCAGCAAAGTGGGACGTTTAGGTGGGTCAGTGGGACAAAATGCTCCAAAGTAGGACTGTCCCAAGAAAAATGGGACTGCTGGTCAATTTAGTGTCTTCAGAGCAGGGAGGAAGGTAAAAATCAGGGAGGTTCTTTACCCTGAAGCTTTGCAGGTGCTTGGCTTCTCAGTGGTGCCTGTTTCTTTAGGCCACTTGCACTCTCTGCCTCTCTGAATAGATTGTTGTGTCTCCGTGTACTGGAATGTCTCGGCATAGGGATGTCTGTCATACCAGCGAGGGGAGGGGAGCTCTTGTCATTGGTGGCCAAGATAACGTTTAGGGGTCAGGCAGTCTTACAAAGCAATTTCATCTATAGTCTGTGATTTAAATTGTAGGTCATGTTGTGGTACAGGTGTATTAGGCTGTGGATCAGGTTCTTGTACAAATTACTCAGGATGTGGGTTAGGTGTAGGGTCGAAGGGCAGAGGTTGCATTAAAGTGGACCGAAAGTGACCCTGGAGTCTAAAAGATTCCCGCACCACCTGATTCTCTGGGCTACCCGATCCCAATTCTGGATGCCCTATAAAGAGGTAGACCACCCCCTGAAAAAAGTCTTATAGACCAAAGGAGCAGGGTTGCTTCACTTTCAAGAATGGCAGCATCCTCGGAATCTTCAAGAGTCCTTAAAATGTCCTCATCCCTGGGGCATCCCAATTTTGGAATCCCCGAGATCACCCTGTATGCTACATAGCTGGCAATCCCACAGCACCCCCATACCTCCTATCTGAGATGTGTGCCCAGACCAGGCATTTCTGAATGGCTGGTATGAGTACATGGGGGTGCAGCAAGCAGCGCACATGCTCTATTCAGCAATTGTAGCCGTTCTGACCCCAGATGTGCTAGAGAAAATTCAAATGGCGCACAGACGTTGATTGGTTGGCAAGCGTGGGATCGTAGGAAGGGAGATATTCTAAGTATACAGCACGTCCTGTTCCAGAAAATATTCCTTACTCTTGGGTTATACTTCCAGTAGATGGTGCTGGACTGCAGAGACATAAAAGTAGCTCCTCCCGGCCCCGTATATACCAGGGACCTCCCACAAATTCCCCAGTTATTCTCTGCAGTCTGGGCTGCGATGACTAGAAGATGGCTCTTTCTACTCGCAGGTGAGCGGGGCTTATTAGCCTGCGGCCCTGTAGGACTATTCCCACCCGTTACTTTTCTCTGCCTTCCAGCTTAGGCTGCACTGGTCGGGTGATGGTAGGCAGCACCGCTGGCAGGTGCTAAGGAGCGCTGCTCCTACCACAGTCCCCCAGGGGTAGGCGGTATAGGCCCTTGGTGAGCCTTATGGGATGCCCCTCCCGCGGCCGTGTGCCTTTCGCCCCCTGTCCCCTCAGTTAGGCTCCTTTTAAGTGGTCTGCTGCTTCCCCTTCGCTCCCCCTGGGTAGATCTCGGGGGGGGGGGGGGTGTATGTATATTATGTGGGTTTTCATGTTTTGCTTTAGCACTGCTTTGTATTATATGCCACCGCGCGCTCATACTCCGCTTCGTGGACGGCGGCGACATCGCCTCAGGCTCTGCTGCGCCGTCATTGGCTGGCCTTGTCACGGGGGCACATTTTTGCGCTCTTCGGGAAGGGTAGGCCTTGCGGATGATGTTTTCCGCATCACTTCTCCGCGGCCCGCCCCTCGAGGTATATGCGGGCGCCATTTTGGAGCTCCTGTGCTGCGTGTCTGGCGTCTCCCTATCGCGGTCCGTAAGTGCCCCTGCGGGCTGTCTTTTATTTGTACTTTCATTGTATTATGCTTACGGGATCTTTGCTTTATGTCTTACAGGCGGGTCAAACTTTTAGTGGTTTCTCCCGGTCCTATCCCCTTTTAGCATTAACCCCTTATTGGCGGGCTTTTGTATTGTATATCTCCCACTTCCCTAGTGGGCTATTGGGGCATCCCGGGTAGCCTTATTGGCGTCAATCCCGACTTGGCCTATTGTGCCACAATAATCACCATATGGAGGCTTCTCAGGATAATGTGCTCGGGGTTCCTTCGGGACAAGCCCGGCTGTGTGTGGCGTGTGGGGTATCCCCTATAAGTGATGATGTCAAGGTGTGTGTACCCTGCGCCCAGCAGACGCTTGCGCTGCAGTCTGGGTTACCGGCTGCTGGGCCTGCGCCCCCTCGGGCTTCGCCTACCACCCCACGCTTACATCTGACTCCTAGTGAGGTGCATACCAGTGGGGAGTCTCAACCTGATTTGGCTGCACGGGTGGCCAGCATTGAGAGACATATTGCTGGCTCTGGCCCGCGTAAGGCTTCTGCCGAGAAGCAGCATTTATTACCTGGTGTCTCCCTCTTTTTCCTATGGAGGCTGAGGAATTTTTTGACGTTACCGGTTATACCCCCCTGGAAGAGGGGGCATTATTTCTGATTCAGAATCATCTGAGGATCAGCCTAAGGTTTATGGTGCCGATTCTGGGTCTGACCCCTGGGCTTCAGATGATACTGACAGGCTTTTAGCTCACATTTTTTTAAGTACTCTGTATCTCTCCTCCTGCCGTGGCTCCGCGGCAGCAGGGGGAGCTATTACATTCTGTTAAACCACGCTTGGAGTTTCCTGAACAAACTCACTTTAATAATCTGGTGCTCAAAGAGTGGAACGGCCTAGCTGGCTTCCCGGGGTGCCAAAGAGTTGGGATAAAAGGTATCCCTTTCCCGCTGAGATGTTTAAGCGATGGTCATGTCCTCTCGAGGTGGATGCACCAGTTCTGAGTTTGTCCAACACATCCGTCATGCATTCCCCTGACTCTACTACACTGAGGGATGGGGAGGACAGGCGCATAGATCAGCTGGCTTGCCATGCCTTTGCCTGTGTGGGGACCGTGCTGCGTCCGGTCTGTGCCTCTGCCATTACGGCTGTTGCTATTAAAAGCCTGCTCAGGAGTCTCTTAGATGGGGCCCCTGATGATGCAGGTAGGGAAGAGTATAGAGCTCTTCTGCACTGTGAGGAATTTGTTGCATATGTTCTCTCTGCCTTGGATGATACCATTGAAATGTGTGGCAGGGCTTCTGCCTTGTTGGTGGCGATACGCCGCTCGGTCTGGCTGCGCCAGTGGGCAGCTGACAACGCTGCTAAGAAGGCTCTCACTGGTTTTCCCTTCAAGGGGCTGCGCCTCTTTGGTGAATGTCTGGACTTGTTTGCTAAGGGTGGCAAATTACCTCAGCGTAGAAGGCAGCCCCAGTCCTTTTGGGGTTCAGGTGCCTTTTCTCCTTCCTTCAGGGGCTCCAGAATTGGACGAGGAGCTTCCTTTGCTGGAGCCGGAGGAGATTTTTGGGGCATGGGCAGAGGACGTGGCCGCCCTGGCCCCTCCTCCTCCAAGCCCCCTCAGGCATGAAGGGGCGCCCTCACCCATCCGGGTGGGGGGACGGCTTCGGCTCTTGGCTCATGTCTGGAGGCGTCATGTCTCAGACCGGTGGATTCAGGAGGTAGTGTCCTCCGGTTACAAGATAGAGTTTGCAGCCTGGCCGCCCCCAAGATTCATCAAATCTCAGTTGGCTCAAAACCCCCTGTCAGCTCAGGGTCTGTCCCTGGCTGTCCAAAGCCTTCTCGAACTGGGTGTCATCTGCTGGGTGCCCTTGAGGGAAAGGGGCAAAGGCTATTACTCCAATCTTTTCATTGTCCCCAAAAAAGATGGGTCCATCAGACCCACCCTGGATTTGAAGCACCTCAACAAATTTGTCAGATTCAGACACTTTTGCATGGAGACTCTGCGCTCAGCTGTGGCTTTCCTACGCCCAGGGGACTTCCTGACCTCTGTAGACGTCAAGGATGCTTACCGTCACCTACCTATCTTTCCAGTTCATCAGAGATTCCTCAGGTTCGCTCTGGAGGATCAGCACTACCAATTTGTGGCTTTGCCCTTCGGTCTCACCTCGGCTCCCAGGGTATTCACCAAGGTGCTGGCAGGAGTGATGGCTCTGCTGAGATCTCAGGAAGACATGCTTATCGCTTCTCAGTCCTTCCCTCAGGCAGAGCTGGACACTCAGTGAGTGGTGTCCACACTGGAGTCATTCGGCTGGGTGATCAGTCACCCCAAGTCTTCCCTGTCTCCTTCCATGAAGTCCTTTCTGGGCATGATTCTGGATTCATCTCAGGTCAAGATCTTTCTTCCTCAGCAGAAGGTGGAGAGTCTTCAGGTGAAAGCGCAGCTCCTTCTGTCTTGTCCTCATCCATCCATCAGTAAGGGAATGTAGCTGGTGGCCCTGATGGTGTCCTGCTTCGAGGCGGTTCCATATGCTCAGTTTCACATGAGATCTCTTCAGCTTCACCTCTTGTCAGTATGGGATCGGGACCCTGTGTCCTTGGATCAGGTGTTTGTCCTGTCCCCTCTGGTCAGGCGGTCTCTATCGTGGTGGCTGGACTCCAGGAACCTGCTGGGGGGCAGATCATTTCTGGCCCCCCTGCTGGGAGACTGTCACCACGGATGTGACAGGTTGGGGGGGCTTTTGGAAGTCCCTGAAGTTCCAGGGTTAATGGGACCCTCAGGAGGCCCATGCCCCTATCAACATTCTGGAATTGAGGGCGATCAGGTTGGTTCTCGCCCACTTAACCCCACACCTGCGGGGTTGGGCTGTCCAGGTCCGCTCGGACAACCAGACGGCAGTTGCCTACATCAATCATCTGGGAGGGACCCGGTGCAAGAGGGCCCTCAAGGAAGTTTCCCTGATACTGTCCTGGGCGGAGGAGAATGTTTCCTGCATCTCAGCTGTGTACATCCCGGGGGGTGGAGAATCTGGAGGCAGGGGGACCTGACGATTCTCTCGTGGGAGAATGGTCCCTCAGCAGCAGGGTATTTCGCTCCCTATGCCACCGCTGGGGTCAGCCGGATGTGGATCTGTTTGCGTCCCGTCACAATCACAAGCTTCCAGTCTTTGTCTCTCTGTCCCAGGATCCTCTGGCCTTGGCCATGGATGCCCTGGCAATGTCTTGGACGGGGTTTCAGCTTCTGTATGTGTTTCCCCCTTTCCCCCTGCTGAGCAGGGTGCTGCGCAAGATAGCTCAGGAAAGGGTGCCAGCCATACTGGTGGCCCCCTGTTGGCCAAGAAGAGTGTGGTTCGCAGACATCGTGCAGCTGGCAGTAGATCATTACGCCCTGCCCTTGGTTCCAGATCTGCTCACTCAGGGGCACCTACGCTACCCCAATTTAAAAACGCTGGCTTTGACGGCCTGGCTGTTGAGACCTCCATCTTGATGGAAAAAGGGCTGCCTGCCTTGGTTGTAAATACCATGATCAGGGCTAGGAAAAGGTCCTCTTCTTCCATCTACTACAGGGTGTGGCATACTTACATTGACTGGTGCGAGTCTAACTCGCTTCCCTGTCGTGTGTTTTCTATTCCTAGGATTCTGGAGTTTCTGCAACATGGTTTGGATCTGGGTCTTCAGCTCAGTACTCTGAAAGGTCATGTTTCTGCCTTGGCTATTTTTTTGCAAAGATCCTTTGCTCAGCATCCCCTAGTCAAGACCTTCTTCCAGGGGGTTACTCACGTGCGTCCCCCACGTAAGCCTATGTTACCAGTCTGGGACTTGAACTTGGTCTTATCTGCCCTACAGGGGTCTCCCTTCGAGCCCTTGCAAGGAGCCCCTTTGTTGTCCATTCTTACGCTTAAGGTGGTCTTTTTGGTGGCTATCACTTCTGTGAGGCGTGTTTCTGAGTTGGCGGCACTTTCCATCAAGCCTCCTTATTTTGAGAGACACTAGGACAAGGTGGTGTTTCGTTTTAAGCCAGATTTTCTACCTAAGGTTGTTTCTGCCTTTCATCTCAATCATGACATTGTTTTGCCTTCTCTGTGTCCTAATCCTAGTAATTCTAAGGAGAGGGTTTTACACTCTCTGGATGTGGTCAGGACTCTGAAGTTCTATTTGGTGGCTACTGAATCCTTCAGGAAGACTGACGCTCTCTTTGTGCAACCGTCTGGACCTATGGGTCTGGCTCCGGCTAAATCCACTATCAGCAAGTGGATCCGTCAGGCTGTGATACAGGCCTACTCTGCTAAGGGGAAGGAGCCTCCCTTCCGCCTTACTGCTCATTCTACTCGTGCTATTGGTGCCTCTTGGGCTTTTCAGCACCAAGCTTCTGTTGAACAAGTTTGCAAGGTCGCCACTTGGTCTTCTGTTCATACTTTTTCTAAGTTTTACAAGGTTGATGTTAATGCCTCAGCTGATGCTGCTTTTGGCCGCAAAGTTCTGCAAGCGGCAGTGGTTTAAACTGCTTACTGTTACCTTTGGGGATCCCACCCTACCTTACAGACACTGCTATTGGATGTCCCAAGAGTAAGGAATATCTTCTGGAACAGGACGTGCTGTATACTTAGTATAATACAATTCTGTGATTACTCACCTGTAGAATTGGTATTATATGTATGCAGCACGTCCTGTTCCACCCCACCCTTGTTATCATTATTTTTAGTTACCTCTTTATGATGGTTGTTAAATTTTTATAATGGTTATAGTTCTCCCGGTTTCATTTTAACTGCTTTTCAATACTGGGGAATTTGTGGGAGGTCCCTGGTAAATATGGGGCCGGGAGGAGCCACTTTTCTGTCTCTGCAGTCCAGCGCCATCTACTGGATGTATAACCCAAGAGTAAGGAATATCTTCTGGAACAGGACGTGCTGTATAAATATAATACCAATTCTACAGGTGAGTAATCAAAGAATTGTATTTTTTCTGGCCGATCCTTACAGACAGTGGAGCATCCCAAATCGGGGAATACACTGCAGGAGAGGAACAACATCCTGGAGATTTCTGTACAGGCCACTCTGAATTGAGAAAGCCAGATGGATGACTAGCGAAATTTATTCAAGAAAATAACACGGTGGTGAGGTTGCAGTAGCTGTGAATTGGGCTGTGGGTCTGGTTGCACTAGCCATGAATTAGCTGTCTATTGGGCTGTGGGTCAGGTTGCAGTAGCTATGAATCGAGCTGTGAGTCAGGTTGCACTAGCCATGAATTGGGATTTGGTTCAGGTTGCAGTAACCATCAACCGGTCTGTGGTTCAGGTTGCAGCAGCCATGATTGGGGCTGTGGATCAGGTTGCAGGAGCCATGATTGGGGCTGTGGATCAGGTTGCAGGAACCATGATTGGGGCTGTGGGTTCCTGGTGAATTGGTCTGGTTCCTGCAGTTCTGTAGATAAAGACCTATTCCAGGCAAAGGGTTAGACTATCCTGCATTTTGCTCTTCCCTTGATAGCCAGGAGCTGCATCTTTCATCCAGCTTTTACTTGGCTGGCTTTATATTTCTCAATAACTCCCATTGAACTTGTCAGCAAATCACTCAGCTATGCATGTTTAAATGTGAGGGTCCCTTTGGAAATCAGTTTTTTTTTGAGGGGGGGGGGGCTGAAAAATGAGTCAACTTGCTTAGTTCTGCTAAGAGGAAATGCAAAGTGTTGGGAAAGGAAAGATGTCACCCCTGACAGCCAGCATGGGGAAAGCTAATCGTTGATTTCAAAATTGCCAGGGGCGTGGCCTCGACGGTGGAAAAGTGAAAGATAGGGAGGAGGAGTAATTCAGAGAGCATGGCAAATAGGTTCTGTTGGCTGCACATGTAAATAGGCGCTCATCTATGCCGCCTGGTTGTAGTAGTTCTATAACAGTCTCTCTCAAAAAGTGCCACAGGCCCTCGCCTTTAGAAGCATCCAACCCTAGTACTTCTATAAAATGTTATATTGATACAGTTTGTTTGGTCATCATTACATTTTGTTTATAGTTTATTGATTTTCTTCAACCAACCCAACTTTGGTGCTTCTTATCGATTATGTTCTTTTAGCTCCTTACTCATCAGAACCTTTAAAAAGATGACCAGGAACATAATAAAATTAGTTATGTTTAATTGCAGAGTTTAGGTTTTTCGTATTTATGACATTTGTATGAGATATGTTTTTCTTCAGGTGCATGTTTCCTTGGCAGTCTTGGTCTTGGCAATGTTTAAAGAAAAATAAAAAGCTTGCATTCCCAGAGCTCCCACGCTGCAGCAGCCGTCTCCTGCCCCCACACACACAGACACACATATATTACCGGCGCCCCCCCTTTTTTTTAATTGTTTTGTTTTTGGCATGTTGCACGCTGCCTGTATTTGGTATGCAACACACACTGCCCGTAATTGGGATGCCGCGCACTGCCTTTAGTGTGGGAAGCCACACACTGCCTGTATTGTGGGGTTTGTAATGAGGTGACTGGGGGGTTTCTGCATGCTGTCTGTAATAGGGTGATTGTGGGGTATTGTAGCACACCATTTGGATCAGAATTTTTTTTTCGTATTTTCCTGGGAGTGCGTCTTATGGTGGCGGAAAATACAGTATATTCTCTTTGCACCTCCTTGGGCATCCTGACTTTTAGATTTTTATATTATCTTGGTCCTCATTTTTACAAATGTTTTTCATTAAATCCAACCACTGTGCATCTCCAGAATGGTATATTTTTATTAAGATATGTTCTCAAACAAACCTTAGTGCTTCAGAATTTTATTAAGCACTTGTTCCAATAGCTTTTTGGTCTTTAAAGCCTTGTTG